>JAJLUN010000052.1:66121-81331 GCA_030564365.1 Blastobotrys arbuscula | reverse complement strand
ACAATTTGTAAATGGTTTCTGGTTTTTGGATTATTTGGAAAATGTTCAAACAGTATCACTAACTGGAGGCTTTGGGATATTTTTGGAATTACTGAAACACGTGGACTTTGGTAGATTGAAGTATTTCGACGGGTTTCAAGATTCATCCACCACGGATTTTACTTTGAGCATTATTCCAACTACTCAATCAAAAACAGAGCTTTTCTTTGAATCAAGCAACAGAAACCAGGTCGAACTGTTGGGTCTGTTGGTGAATGAATATAAAGTAGTTATTCCTCAAACCAGCGCTACTTTTGAGTATAGTGTTTTGAAAGGTGTTGATAAACGTTTACTAGAGTGCTTACCTATAAATCATGTTGTTATAAAGTTATTGGACAATGAAGTATTTGACTTGAATCATTTGGAAAAACTGTCTCAAATGTCATGGCTTGTCATTCACAACCCGGTATTAATACATGATACACCTTTGGCAATCAATTGCGTTAAAGTTTTGAACCAAATTCAAAAACTTGAAATTGAAATTGAAGTTGACCAAAATTCTGATAATCGACCAGATTTTGAATTTACATTTTTGAAGGAAATGCACAATTTGAGAGAAATAGACTTCCAATCCGCAGTTAGAAATGTGGTTATAAACGCTTTGGAGTATATACAGAGTAATAAGGTACACAGAGTTAGGTTTTGTGCAAAGGATGTAGACAAGCGGAGAAATAAATTGATCGGAAAAGATTTGGTTAGTATTACGGGCAATATAAACAGAATTCGAGCGTTGAGTTCCGAGGTAAAGTTTTACTTTGAACGTTTTGCTAATTCAACAAATATTAGTGATACATAATATTATTAGGGAAAAAATAATTTAAAACTCACGATTACTATAATCTAAAAGTCAATTAGAATATTTTTGGGCGCACTAGACATGAAGCCTCTGTGGCGGTGGTGGCTTAAAACATTTTAACAGCTACATGTAGGCGGGGGGATTGGCGGCGATTGTTTGGGTGGTGGCAGAGACATAATTGTGATTTGTGTCGGAAATAAAACAAAATGTTAGAAGACCAAAGTATTAATGATGGCTGAAGCGATCGTGGCTTCGCTGCAAGGTGCGGAGCAAGTTTCTTCTTATCAGTTCAATGTGTTCGAAACGCCGCATTGGTTTATGCAACGGACTCATTATATTCGTCAATCCAAATACTGCGCTTAACTGATTATATAGGAAATATTTTTGCAGTGATCTAAAAGCTAGCGCTTCCAAAAACAGGCCCGGACCAAGATATACCTGCACTAAACTTTCGGCGGATTGAACATATCGAGTAGTTTTCGCCGCTCTTGTTTATTACTATTACTATGTTTTGCTTTTGTTTTTGTTTTTGTTTTTGTTTTCTTTAAATATTTCTATGAATAAAAATTCAATCATTAAAATATCTTAGCTTTTAGTTTTCTATTATTTATTCTTTTCATAAGCGCTTATTCACAATTTCTGATCTATACTATAGCTATACTTGCTAACGAACGACGAACATGAATGTAAGTATTGGCCCAAACCATAAGTTAACGGACTACTAATTTTTAGCTAAACGAACCAAACAATGAACAAGCTGCTAGACAGGAGGCGGTAAGTCCTTTAATTTGTGCCTAACTCTACTAACATTTCTATAGCCCTGCATAGTTCCCCGTCATATGAACTCTTTTGTTGTGGGCAGTTTATACGCACACGACGACTGCATACCCGTCAATTAACGGCTACGTCGTTTGGTTGAAAATCCAACTAGCCGCGGGCCTAACCGTTTGCTCTGCAAACGGGGAACGCACGTGGAAGAGTATGATCGCTTTGAAGTTTTTCCGAATGGAGTCTTTAAAAGAACCTGTATTCTCTGTTCTAGACATGGCTGAGCTTATTACAAGGGGGTCGCTATTGCTATTGATGGGATCATATAAAAAAAATTGTTGTGTTTTATGTGTGCTAATTACTAACTTGTTTTGACCAACTTGTCCTTGTTTATATTCTCCATTTTCCGCTTTAATAGTTTTTTTTCTATTATTTGCATTAGCATAGCCAGAAGGTTCTGATATTGGGTATCTGGATAACTTATGTAGTTTTTTTTTTTTTAATTGAACTTGATATGGAATAAAAACACTATTGCCTTTGGCAGTAACATTATACCAAAAATTGCTTTTCTTTTACTATAAGCACCTAAAGCGAATATAACAGCTAAGCTACTTCTTCGGTGTACATTTTTGTGTCCAATTCTTGTTAGCTTTACTAATCTACCAAGATAAAAATGCTTCTGTGATTGCAACATATTATATCAGGTTGAGAAATCTGTTTCTTAATAGCATACGTATTTAAGCGTTTATTCAAAGTCATTTAAATATTAAATAAAAGCTGCGTTGTTTTTTATGTATTTACATATAAAACTGGTGCTTTGGGATGTAATTGCTAATGTCATGTACTGGTTTGTAGGGGTGGGTCTTACGGCTTTTTGAAATTTCATTCTATTAATGCTATCAACATTGTGCTTAGTAGTAACGTTATATGTATATAGTATCAGCTGATGTGCACAATCCCTAACACTTTTAAGACTTTGATATACTAGCGGAGGTTTGCGAATAATCTCTCAACAAAGATATGATATAAAGTACTGTAGTTATAAAGTTTTTTCAATTTTTTAATAAGATTTGGAGTTAATGAAAGAACTCAACAAAATTAGCCCGCGGTATCTGGTATTTCAGTCCAACGACTTGGATTTAAACGCCACGTTGTGTTTTTGTTTTTTGTCTTTCGACCTCTCAATAATTTGTTTATTTAGAACTTGAACTTTTACATTGTTCTCTATAGCTCTCGTTATAACCCAACTATGGATAATTTGCCATTAGAGATTAAAAGGCTGATTTTCGACCAACTTGACTTTGATAACCTCAAGCACTACGTTTTGGTTAATAAACTATGGTTAACAGAACTCGGTAGCCAATATTACTCTCAATCCAATGTTTTATTCAATGTTTTGATAAATATATACAAAACTCATATCACAAGAAACCAACGAGTTACTGCCACTGACGCTGAACGAATCAACTATTATTACGCTCAACATTATCAAAGTTACGATAGATACTATTTGGACGAAAAAGTTCCCTTCAGTCTCGGGGATATTTTAATCTGGGCTCGAAGGAATCGTATAAAGATAAATCCTTGTTACATTAAAGTCGACATAGAATGTAAAGGCAAAAATACTGTGATTTTGGAACTGGTACGTGGTAATACTAGGATTCAGGAGGTTGTCGTGGACACTTCAGCGTCTCGAAAAATCCTTGCGGTTTTAAAGGATATAAACAAGCACTTGAAAAACCCTAGTTGCAGTTTCGTTTTGCGTCGAGTTGGAGTAGAATTCAATATTATTGAAAATTATCTAGCAGTCCTAAAGATCGTCAAATTTGAGCACCGCGTCTTTGGCCGCTCTTTCGATTTGAACTGTCTAGGTTCTTTACCGGGTTTGAAGGTATTGAGCTATACTGGTTCAGTAAAAAGTACAACCTTGAATGAAAAAACAATTAAAGTCTTGAACCAATTAGAATCGGTACAATTTCTTGGGACTGAAAGAGATGAAGTCCACACAATTTCTGCCATGATAAAGTCCAAAGATTTCATACCGAGTTTAAAATCAGCCAAATATTTGGATATTGACTTATCATTCGTTGATATCATACCATTTTTTGAAAAAGTGGTTCAACTTGATTTGAACTATGTTTACGAGGTACGTTTTTATAGTGTAGTTGTGATGAGGATGTCCAGATTTCCGGAGAGGTTCAAAGATTTTTCGATAAATGACACGGGCGTTAAATATGACACTGTGTTTTTTAGCCGGTGCTTGAACGTAATTTCGCGGTTTATACCATTTGAGGTTGTCCCAATGACAATATTTCAAATGAGCTGTGGAGCGTTAAAACAGTTGAACTTGAACTTATTGTCTAGATTCAATATCAAAAAGTTGACTATACACGTGTTAAATGAGGAATTCGAATTTGATATTAATACGATTAGGTTTACAACTAGTTTGAAACACTTGTTTATAAGCTGTGAAGTAGTAATAACTGCTAATAATATAGATGCCCAAACGAAACAAGTGCTGAAGAATTTAAATACATTTAGTTGGAAAGGACTCCATGAGCAACAATTAGTAAATGGTTTCTATTTTTTGGACTATTTGGAAAATGTTCAAACACTATCACTAACCGGGGGCTTTGGGGTATTTTTGGAATTACTAAAACACGTGGATTTTGGTAGATTGAAGTATTTCAACGGGTTTCATAATTCATACTCGGATTTTACTTTGAGCATTATTCCAACTACACAACCAATACCAGAATTTTTCTTTAAATCAAGCAACAGAAACCAAGTTGAACTTTTGGGTCTATTGGTGAACGAATATAAAGTAGTTATTCCTCAAACCAGCGCTACTTTTGAGTATAGTGTTTTGAAAGGTGTTGATAAACGTTTACTAGAGTGCTTACCTATAAATCATGTTGTTATAAAGTTATTGGACAATGAAGTATTTGACTTGAATCATTTGGAAAAATTGCCTCAAATGCTATGGCTTGTCATTCATAACCCGGTACTAATACATAATAAAACTTTGGGAATCAATTGCATTAAAGTTTTGAACCGGATTCAAAAACTTGAAATTGCAATTGACCAAGATTCTGATAACCAACCCGAGTTTGGATTCAAATTTTTGAAGGAAATGCACAATTTGAGAGAAATAGACTTCCAATCCGCAGTTAGAAATATGGTTATTAATGCTTTGGAGTATATAGAGAGTAGCAAGGTAGTCAGAGTTAGATTTTGTGCAAAGGATGTAGACAAGCGGAGAAATAAATTGATCGGAAAAGATTTGGTTAGTATTACGGGAAATATAAACAGAATTCGAGCGTTGAGTTCCGAGGTAAAGTTTTACTTTGAACGTTTTGCTAATTCAACAAAAATTAGTGATACATAATATTATTAAGGAAAAAATAATTTAAAACTCATGATTACTATAATCTAAAAGTCAAGTAGAATATTTTTGGAGGCACTAGTCATTACCTTTGTGGCGGTGGTGGCTTAAAACGTTTTAACAGCTACATGTAGGCGGAGGATCGGCGGCGGTTGTTTGGGTGGTGGCAGAGACATAATTGTGATTTGTGTCGGAAATAAAAACGAAATGTTGGAAGACCAACGTATTAATGATGGTTCAAGCGATCGTGGTTTCGCTGCAATGTGCGGAGCAAGTTTCTTCTTATCAATTCAATGTGTTCAAAACGCCGCGCTACTTATGCAATGGACTCATTATATTCGTCAATCAAAATACTGCGCGTAACTGAGATATAGGAGATATTTTCGCAGTGATCTAAAAGCTAGCGCTTCCAAAAACAGGCCCGGACCAAGATATACCTGCGCTAAACTTTCGGCGGATTGAACATATCGAGTAGTTTTCGCCGCTCTTGTTTATTACTATTACTATGTTTTGCTTTTGTTTTTGTTTTTGTTTTTGTTTTCTTTAAATATTTCTATGAATAAAAATTCAATCATTAAAATATCTTAGCTTTTAGTTTTCTATTATTTATTCTTTTCATAAGCGCTTATTCACAATTTCCGCTAATTTAAATTTTCTGATCTAGCTATACTTGCTAACGAACGACGAACATGAATGTAAGTATTGGCTCAAACTATAAGTTAACGGACTACTAATTTTTAGCAAAACGAACCAAACACTGAAGAAGCTGCTAGACAGGAGGCGGTAAGTCCTTTAATTTGTGCCTAGCTCTACTAACATTTCTATAGCCCTGCATGGTTTGCCTAAAAATGCTTCTGTGATTGCAACATATTATATCAGGTTGAGAAATCTGTTTCTTAATAGCATACGTATTTAAGCATTTATTCAAAGTCATTTAAATATTAAATAAAAGCTGCGTTGTTTTTTATGTGTTTGAATATAAAACTGGTGCTTTGGGATGTAATTGCTATTGTTATGTACTGGTTTGTAGGGGTGGGTTTTACGGCTTTTTGAAATTTCATTCTATGCCAGCGTCATCTGTAGAAACTGCAACATATCAACATCGTGCTTATTAGTACTGTTATATGTAAATGGTATTTGGTGGTGTGCACAGCCACAGTCCGAAAAGCTTTTTAAAACTTTGATATGCTAGCGGGGGGTTGCGAATAATCTTTCAAGATATGATATAAAATATTGTAGTTGTAAAGGTTTTTCAATTTTTTTAAGACTTGGGGTTAAAAAAAAAAAAAAAAGAAAAAGCTCAGCAAGATTAGCAATCAGCCAAATATTTAGATTTTGACTTATCATACGTTGAAATAGAATACTAAGGATTAACCAAAACGTTTACAATGCTGAAATTTTATAGCCTTATAAAATGCCATGATAATTATTTCCCTAAAACATCTGACCATATTTGTCAAAAAGTGTCTCTTTTGCAAGCTATTAGACACTTATTGATAAACAATGTGCGGCTTCGGATTTTAGGGTGATTATAAAGTCTGTGGCGAAACTACTTGCGATCTATCTAAAAGAAATACAGAGACTCAAAGGATTATTTATGAACTATTGATCCAGGGTTGATTACTTACATTAGTTGCCAATATCAATGTTTTTTAGTCCAATAAACTTTTAATATATACTATTGTTTTCTTCTGTTGGAGGAATTTGTGTGGACGAGCGGGTAAAAATTTTGAGCATATATATATGCTGGGTTGATGTAACTGGTATGTCAATCTGTTGATATAGTAAGAATATCTATTACTTGTAACACTCAAATAAATGCTTAATTACTAGAGTAGATACTAACAACAAATATTAATATATTACTATGGAATAATCTATCCATAAGTGTAGTTATATGCTAGTGTATAAGCGGCACAAGAGAATATATTTAGAGGATCTAAAACATTCATGTCGATCTTTTTTTTACTGTTCTAGCTTGCAAAACAGCGGAGAATTTACCTTGTAAAAAAATGTGCTCAATCCAAAAGTATATATGGACTATGGACTATGGACTATGGACTATGGACTATGGACTATGGACTATGGACTATGGACTATAGACTATGGACTGCAGAAACCCAAGGTGTCAGTATATTTGGGCTTCGTTACTTAGAAAATGAATATTTTAATTTTTGTGATTTAGCAGATATTTTAATTATAATGTTTCGGTAATTAAGCTTAATCCGAGCTAGTTAATTTGTTGGTATATCCCTCATGGCTTCCCTAGCCTAAAAATATACAGATTTGGTAATATATTCTAGAAATATAGCGGAATTTTATCGAAAACAAGCCAGGGAATCCAATCCTTGTATATTTGCCATAACCTAGTGTAAAGTGTTCTGTTTCTGCAGTTAGCTCATGCTATCATGCTCAAAAAATAGGCATCTTTATATTGAATATTATACCAAAAATGTGACATTATTTAAGTTATTCCGACGGTGTAAAGGAAAAAAAAAAAACAGACTGCCGAAAGAGTGGATGTAAATACTCTGTCAATCACAAAAAATAGAAATGTATCAATTTATATTAGCCATTTGATGTATTGAAATTGGTATTGTTGAAGATTAAATACTTTACAGTGTTTATTTAAATATGATGAATTCTTTTTTATTGTTATTAATTTAATTCATTAATAAAAGTACTTTGAGGTAGCCAGGAAGAAGCTTGCATGTCTTTTCCCTGAGCATTAAATGTTTTCTTTCTACTAACTCGACCACCAGCTCGCTGGTAATAAAATTATCAATTCCAGCGCATCTAATAGTGGAACTTTTTTGACGCCCTAGCCGCTGGGAATGCTATAAATTTAGTGCGTTTACGGTCTGAATACTTCACCTGGTCTAACGCCGCACCGTCGACAACGGATCACCAGAACTTAGACCTCATACAGAGCTAGCTTTATTTTTAGCTAATACTAATTTAGCTGCACCAACGGAGTCGATTATCGGTAAGCTAGTGCTGCTTGACTAAAAAAAAATATGTATTTCACGAACTCGATATATAAGGCATCCATACTGCCCACTATATATTGATGAAAAGCATCCAACATCCAGTCAAACATATTTCCAAGTTCTTATCAAAAAAATGTGCCAATTTTTAAATTTCGGTGAAGGGAAAATATACAAGGCAACTGATTGCCACGAAGAAACGTGCAAGGATAGCCGCGACTATAAAAAATAAGTCGACTCATTTTTCGATATTTATATATTGATGTATTTTCTAATATAACTGTATTAACTAATAAATAAATATGTCTTTTGTTACTTGGATACCTCAGCACGGGCGCAAAGGATGTTGGCTTCTGAGTAATAAGCTACTCAATGGTTTGGCTTAATTCTGTGTTGATTACTAATAATTTCGTAATTATTAGTAATGGTTATTTTTATAGATTAATTATTGGGATAGCGTGGATAACCTCTATGTAAAACTATCCATCTGCTTTGTTTATATTTAAATAACAACAACTAATTTTGATAATAATAAATTAATAAATTATCTTGTAGAATCTAATAGAAACTCCAGCCGTATTACATTACAAATGTTGTGTGTTTATTAATAATTTATTTTGGGTCGGACTGGGATATATCTATAGTTAATATATTTCAGCATGGCATGAAAATATATTGGACCTGAAAAAAAGTATAAAAGGGGTCTGATATCCTCCCTTTTTTTACTCTTTTCGATTTTTTCCTTCTTCAAACAATTCGCTTGTTTTAATTTTAATTTTTTGCGGCAGAAGATGCAAAACTCGCTGCTTCGGCATCGTTTCGAGACATTTTGGCGATATTCTTTTATTATTGTTTAAATATAATAACGCTAAGATAAGTACTTAATTTATAAAGCTGCTAAAACCAGAATGATAGCCATACACAGACAAGCGTATGTATGTAAGTTTTTTTTTAATAAAATTTTTTTTTCTTCTAATAATATTGATTATAACGTAATAAATAGGCGCCTGCCTATCATGATACCGTAATTAGGCGACATTTTTGCACGACATGCCCAGATTCCTGTTCCCATCTCAATTTGGCAGATATTCCACGTGCAGTGTTCAGGCCCATGGAGATAGTTGTCAAAACAGCGATTGATTCCAATAGCCGCATGTACTGGATATAAAGTACAGGTATATCGGTAATAGATATATAATTGGAAACTCCAGCCGCATTACATTACAAAAGTTGTGTGTTTATTAGTAATTTATTTTGGGTCGGACTGGGATATATCTATAGTTAATATATTTCAGCATGGCATGAAAATGGTGGTAATGAAAATATAATGGACCTAAAAAAAAGTATAAAAGGGCTCTGATATCCTCCATTTTTTTTACTCTTTTCGATTTTTTCCTTCTTCAAACAATTCGCTTGTTTTAATTTTAATTTTTCGCGGCAGAAGATGCATATTACGCGGATGACGGCAAATCATGCAGGGAGTCTCTAGCTCCATGTAAGTTTTTTTTTAATAAATCTTTTTTTTTCTTCTAATAATATTGATTATAACGTAATAAATAGGCGCTTGTCTATCATGATACCGTAATTAGGCGAAATTTTCGCACGAAATACCCAGATTTCTATTCCCATCTCAATTTGGCAGTTATTCCATGTGCAGTGTTCAGGCCCATGGAGATAGTTGTCAAAACAGCGATTGATTCTAATAGCCGCATGTACTGGATAAAGCACAGGTATATCGGTAATAGATGTAGCATTGGGAACTGTTGGCTTCTGAGTACTAAAACACTCAATGGTTTAGCTTAATTCTAGTGATGTGTTGATTACCAAATTATTAGTAATGGTTATTTTATGGGTTATTGGGATAGTGTGGATAACTAAAATTATCCATCTACTTTGTTTATATTTAATAACAATAACTATATTTTATAACAATAACTATATTTAATAGCAATAACTATATTTAATAAATTATCTCGTAGAATCTAATGGTAGAAGCTAATGAATCTGTATTCTTATGCTTTCTCATTGTTCTCATTGCTAACGCCTCCCCAACTACATAGTGTGGTCGATGGATATATTTCCACATGAAAAAATCTGAATATTTCGGGAACTGATTAGTGCAGCGCTAGGATCGCATTTATCACTATACTTTCTTTTAAACATCTAGTATAGTAGTTTCAGCTTTGATAGTTTTAAACAAAAGCCTGATTCTTGAGAATACTGGCTCCAAAATAGTATAAAAGGAGATTAAAAAAATGTCATTTTATTTCTAAACCAACAGAGCTCAAAAAAGTTTCCGTCTTCAAAAATATGTGTCAATTTATTATAATTGCTCGTGAAGGAGAAACAAAAGTCGAGGATTGCCGGAGGGAAAGCTGCAGTTCCTCACGATCGTGGAATGAAGAAAAGTACCCACGTAAACCAGAATCAGATTATTCTTATGACCTTGACCTTGACCCTAAACCTTCTAGTAGTTGCAGTCTTTCCTGAATGGTTCCGCACGAAGAGGAATGTGCTTAGTACAATGACCTTGTGTTATTAAAGCTGCTTAACTTTTGTTGTCTAAATATATTTTGTACTTATTACTTATTTAAAACCTTTTTTATTTTTTATCTTTTTAGTTTGTTCAAAGAATACAGCCATCGTAATAATGCCACACGACTACCGTCCTAAAAACATTCCATAGCGGTTTGATCGTGCTAGCTTTTATTCGATTAGTTTCAATGTAAATGGCCTCTCATGTACACGTGCACTAAGTAACTAGTTTAGTGCGTTTCTTTTTTGGTTGGCATTAAAACGTACATATATTGCTCCATTTGTTTTTGGATACCAAATGAATGATCCAGATTTATTATAATGGCTAGCAAGATATTTTTAGGCCGTCTGCACAAAATTTGCCACTAAACTTGAGTTGCCTTGTGTTGAATACGTTAGTGAAAAAAAAAAAAAAAAAAAGCAGAAAAAACGCCACAATAGTGACAAAATGGAAATCACCACGGCTATCAATAACGTCACCGATTTGAATCTTTAATAATGTGTGGAGTTCACGATTGTTGTCAACTAGATTGCCCATGGAGCAAAACTTACAATGGCAGTATTGGCAGCCCCTAAAAAATAAAACTCGTTCGAGAACATGTGTATTCTATCACACCTTTAACTTATCGGTATAAGCGGCCGGTTTACACTTCTTTGTGCACATGTTTGTATATCTCATAATTCTATAAAAAGTTTTAAAATAATCTCTCTACGCTTGTAGTTCTAGGATCGCGGTGACAACGCGTAATAAATAAATATTTGGCCGCGCAATGCTACTACGCGCGACCCCTTCTTCTTGCGCGTAGCTCTGCCAGCTGCGTATAGTCCTTTTTCCCTCTTGTTTATTTTTGAGGCCAAGAGATGATGGAATGAAAAATATTAACTAGTGCTTAAACTAGTTACACTAGTATTTTGTGCCTCCCATATAATGTTTCATGACCCACAAAACTCACTCACCATCCATGTTTATGTCATTTTGCAGTACGTTACGTACCAACTTTATCTATATAAATGGTATATGGATACAAAAAAAAAAAAACTGTATATAAAAGTGAGAAAGGCACACGAAAATCGTTAAAAACTGATCTAGCTCAATAAAAAAATAAATTGGCAATATTCGATATCAACAAACATGTGCGACTGGGGAAGATACGATGCTAACTACCGGTACAAACTTAGAGATTGTCATCAACGGAGCTGTTTTTATAGCATAGATAGTCCACGGTACGATAAACATGACACAAAGGAAAAATACTTTAAAAAAAAGTGAAATAATTACCAAAGAATTGATTAACCTATTTTCAAGTTTTATAAATGCAGCTTTACTAATAAAGTATTACCTTAGACTCTTGAGCTTACCTTGATACATTTCGTTTACAAATAGTTGTTCATTTGCGATTTTCCGAGTATTAAAACTCGCTATAGTTGGCTTACGTGTATATATATATTTTAAAACCCTGCCAAAGCCGCCCCTGCATGCATACCACTCCCAGAAAGCATGGCTTCCTTGATCTCCAAATATGGTTAGCGCGATGTTTCAAACAAACTGTACCCGCTAGTTAATCTAGTTTGTTGAAAATTTTTAGTTAACATGTCATTTGAATTTATTATTATAAGCAATTTTTTATGTCATTTGAATTTATTATTATAAGCAATTTTTTTTTGCAATTCTAATAAATAATCTAAAAACCTAGATTGTTCATTTGCTGCTATTTTAAGCTTCTTTAAAGTGGATAATAACTATGGATGCTTGATTAGCAGGTTCCATTTTTTATTTCGAGGAGTATTTTAATATATTATGGAAATTCAAAAAAAAAAGAAAAAAAAAAAATGCGGCGGACCTACGGCTGTGCATAACTTCGTATATTGTTTATGTGTGCCCAACAAATTCGTTCGTTTGGTTATAAAGCCGCCGCCGCAGGCACGGCCGGACCTGTAACGATACCCAACACAGCCAGTCCTTAATAACTAATATAAATCTGGTTTACCGCTTAAAATAGTGTAGATAAAGAGTAGTTGAATAAAGTTTAATAGTATAAAATTCCTCGCTATAAGTTATGTATATAATAAGATCTAGGCTTATACCTAATCGGTAATATAATAAGCCCGGTAAAGTCTGGTAAACTCCGCTAGTAGTGACAAGGGGTTAGAGGTGTAATTCTTACACGACCAAGTTTATTTTATGTCATATCGTGGAACCCGCCTGCTATAATTATTTCATCTCTGTTTACCAAGCTTGACGGTACCTTAGAGAAGAAGAAACAGAAATGGAAAAGTAAATCTGCTACCGTATTATAAGCATTCCTTGTAACGTATGCCCTTATTAGCTGCCTCTTTTTGGAATTGGAGATCAATCGATCTTCTGGTATCACGCTTGTGTGACTCCTAGGCTTACTAGTAGACAGCTGTCTACACGCACGCGTCTACGCCACTATACTTTTTTTTTTCCAGCCGCATCTAGTTATGAGCAGCAAGAATTGACGACCGCACCAAAAAACTCCCATGGCTATGTGATATTGGATTAACTAAGAAATCGTCATACTAGTTTAGTATTGTCATCATGGGAAGCTGAAAACGTTCATCATTGCGCAATAATAGTGTATTAGGATATTATAAAAACTCAAGCAAGGGCTGGGGAAAAAAATAAAAAAGGCTCCCCCATCATTGCAAAAAAAGATTAATTTTATCAATTTTAGACCTTTTTTTTTTTTTTTTTGAATGTGTGAACCGGTATACAAAAACTTCGCTCGTGTTGGTATTAGAGATTGTGGGGAGCGTTTTTGCCCATGGCGTGGGTATCTGAAAGATCCAGAGCGACTCTATAAACGAAAAAGATGAAACTTTACTAATACTTTATTCAGTCTCGGCGGATTAAAGGTTTTTGAGGCCATTTCTGAAGAGAAGAGAGCATCTAGATAATATGTAAGCTTCCATTTCTTGGAAGTATATATATGTATTATTTTGTTAAATATATTTGTACTTATAATAACACCAGTACACAAAAACTTTATTCGTATTGGGGAATCTAGACTGCTTCATTGAAAAATTGTTCAGCTTCCGGCAGAAGCAAAAACAAATAACCCATCAAAATTTTGAGTCTATTATGGATTGGAATTTGCAATCTTAGACTAACTTTTTAAAAACTCGTGCTGAGATATATAGAGCCGGCTCATTTTTTTAATAAAAGTGGTTTTTTTTATTGACATGATCATATAAATGCCCTCTGTAGATTTTATTTTCACAGGTTTTTGATAGCCCTTCCTCGCCAAATCATCAGTTGATAATTGATAATATTTTACAGTTTTAATATAACTTAATTATCACCAGAATTACCCAATAATACAACCCAACTGTTCAGAACCCATAACGGCACGAAACTTAAAACGTGCCAAGCTACGTTCGGTATTAGTTTAAGCTCACCATATAAAATGTTCCAGCTACGATCTTCAACTTTAGTTATGATAAATAATTAGCGAGCTGCTTGAAACGGGAATTGCAATCTATACCTCTATTTTAGGAACTAATTTGAGCCGCATGGCACCTATACTTTTGATCTGCCTATACGACTTTTATATCGATATTCAGATTCAGTACTAGATACCACACACTTTCTCCATCACAGCTATAGCAATGAGTTCGTCGTCAATCCAATTTGAAAGACTTTTCATAAGCCTAGGGTTTGTAGTTCTGTTAGCTCAGCTTTTCTAGCGTGATGACCTAGCCAAGCATGTAAGTATAAAAGTGGGCGTCAATATTTAAATTTCAAAGCTCATAGCTCTATCCAAAGAACTTAGTTCAAGCCAGCTCAATAAAAAAAGATCCACACTAATCATAGCTAGTTAACTTTAGTGGAAGAATTTTTATGGTAGTATACTACGGTACCTCCTAGTTACTATTAATAATTAACCCCCTTACCAAACATGAAGGTGACTCTTAATGAGGCCTAATGAGGCACAGTGGCGACAAAATTTTTTAATTCCAGCAGTGCCGCATATACACAGGTCCACATGACAGATTTTCAGCGCAGGTTAGCCTTGCTATAATTCATAAAGTTTTTTTAGATACAAAGACCTTGCTGTGTTTGTATATTATGTAATTTTGAATCTGTGATGCCGTTCCTAGCTAGTTCCCGCATGTTCAGTTTATATACGTTTAAGCTACAGCATTTGAGGAGGTACAACACATTCACATATGATATTCACATCCATGGATTATAATGCAACCAATGGTGTGTTAGCATCGAACTGATAAGAACCTTGAAAGATTACTATTCTTAAAATGCTGATGATAAGGACAAACAAGATGTATAAAAGGTGAGGTTTACCCCTCGAATTTGCCTTCTAAAACTTCCATTGAAAACATTATTTCACCATAATCACTCGACTAGAATTTAAGTTTACTAATCAATTAAAAATGTGCCAATCTGTCAATGCCGGTATGTCCACACTAACAGTTAAAGACTGCATGTCCGAAAAATGCAAAGACTCTAGCAACTACAAGCAATAGAAATCCATCTCGTGAACACGATCAAATGAACTTTGTCCTAGTTAGCCTTGTTATATTATTTGTACCTTCTTTTATTTTATTTTATTGCTTTTGGATTTTGTTTGCTATAAACTTTTTTTTTTTTTTTTTTTTGTTAGAAGGATCGTGAGATTAACGTCGAACTAAAAATATAAGCAACCCAGTGATCTAGGATT
>JAJLUN010000052.1:0-66021 GCA_030564365.1 Blastobotrys arbuscula | reverse complement strand
AGAACCAAAAATTAAAAGACAACCTACTATTGAATATATGTAAGGGAAGTAGTTACCCTAAACTTATACAAACACGATTGAATCGGTGCGCCGATAAAACAGCCTGAATACGTGCAGCAGCAGACGCCAAAATTTAAAAATCGGCTTTTTAAGCCGCATTCTCTGAACTGTGCCACTGTTTGTCGCGCATTGACTTTTTCTTAATTTTATATCTTATTATTGATATAATAACCCATCCACCTTTCACTAGCGTTGAGCTAAATACTAGCGAGTCTAAGTATACTATTCTTCATAAATTGAAAAACATACCCTTGTTAAAATTAAGGATATCCACTTTTGCTTATTAATTAATAAGTTAGCTCCTAAATTTATCACCATAAAAGGATGCCGTGAGCTCTAGATTGAGTATATTACCTCCAAATTACGCTCCAACTACAAGCTCTAGAATATCAAATATTTTTTTTTTTTCAAATTCCAGCAATGTGCAAGTTTACTGATAAAGGTGGAGTCCGAATGATGATTCAAGATTGTGAGAACAAAAAATGTCAATACAGTTTGAAGTATAAATAAAACGATTCTATCTAGGAATTCTCAAACTTTAAGCTAGAGGATAAGAATAAAAATCAGGTTTTCAGGTCATTTCTTTTTTAAAATATATATATATATTGTTCTAGTAAAAGAAATTTTATGTTATTGAAAAGGGTTTCCCGTAAAATTCGAGCCTTTTCTTTTTTAGGTAATATAGCCAATTTCTCTTCTTGTAACTTTTGTAACACTGCAAGATCACTTGCTATTATTTAGCTTGTTCGCGGAAACGTCATAACTTGCTGTAGTGTATATTTGAATACGTAGTGAGTTTTTTGTGGAACTAACTTGGTGATAGGAGGATGCACTAAAATTCAGTAAAATTACCCATAACTTGTATGCTAACTTGGTTAAATGAGATGAAATTGCCCCTAGATCGCGCAGCGACACGTATACATTTAAAAAAGTGATAAGCGTCGCATTGAGACGATTCACAACAAAACACTGAAAATTTGTTTCACTAGTCCATTTTAAGTGTTGTAGTATTGCTTTGTGAATTGTTGAGGACGTTTACCCATGCGTCTCCAACTAATTTTGGTATAGTTAATGTTTTGAGAGAATCCGAGAAAAAAAAAAAAAAAAGCCATTATAAAAGAGAAGACATTCCGCGACCTCGTATTCAAAATTATCATCAAAAGTTGTCTTTTTTTTTTTTTTTGAGCCCAAAACAATAATTATCGACATTATGTGTCATATTCACTGGACCGGTATTGAATTTATTCGTGAAAAAGACTGCCAAAGCCCCAAATGCAAAAACAGCGATGCATTCGAGGAAGACCAGAAGAAATAATTAACCGATTTTCGAATCTAGGTGGTGAAGCTGAAGGAGAATATTTGAGGATAGGAATTGTCATCTTTTGCGATGTTGTTTTAAACCTTTAGTTTGTATTTTTAGCGGCTGAAATATTCAGCCCAAATTTAATAATAATAATTAATTTGTAATTACCTTCTTTTTTTCAGTTCTCAAAGTAAAGACGTATACATATGTTCGTGATGATTCCCGGGCTTGCATTGTTTATGGATTTAAGTATTAGCCGATCGATGCATATCGTTTTCATATTGAACGTGAAGATCCATGCAAAAGCTATTGAAATAATGAGGCAATTTGCTATAGCCAAATCTGCTTTTCAAACTCGAAATTTGATAATTATAGAATGTTTCGATGGAACATTGTCAGCCAGGATCTGCTCGTGATTAAAAACTACCGGCATTTCGCGAATCCACCAAAAGAAAAAGGGTAATAGCTAGCTAGCTAGCTAGCTATGCACAATTGTTAAGGCTTGTAGACTATTCCAAAGTTAATACCATACTAATATATCATGACATGGATCAGCCAAAAAGCCTGGTATGCAAAAGCGGCTAAGATTATTTTCAGAAAAAGAAATAGTGTTTGATCGCTAGCCTTATTAGTCTATACTTACCCAAAAGTTATCAATATTATGGTATTTCTTATACAAAAGTAGCAGGGGCTTAGCCGGTGAAGCAATGATAGTAACTAAGCGTAAAATCATACTTTGCAATTATTACCTCAAGCCGGATTGAATATAAAAGGGGGGGATAAATACGCAAACCAAGATTCATTGCAGTAGATAGTTTTATTCATTAACTAGTATATAGCAACTTTGCAGCGTTATATCGCTCAGGATTTCATTACACAATGACCAAGTGCTTGAGTCGATCACCAAACTAGTCCGACACTAAAAACATGTTAAATATTTTTTTTTGTTTCCGCCTCAAATTAGTAAAAACGGTCTATTTAAGTATCGTAAATTCCCATTCCCATTGCCAGTTTATAAAACCTACCTTCTGCAATATCTAACAACCTCTTGACCAAAAATCCAACCATTTACCAAACTTTTAAAACCATGTGTGACATTGCCACAAACGTACGGAACGAAAAAGTCAAAATTAAAGACTGCAAATCTAGTCGATGCAAAGATAGTGCTAGCTACTACAAGAACAAAAAAATGTTTGTATTTTGATCTTTTATTATTATTATTACTATTTAATGTCGTTTTATTTATTTATTTTTAAATCAATGAGCCGCATCCTCTATCCTCAGTAATGAGGTTTAAAATTAAAAACAATTTGAAACAAGAGGCGCCAAGCCAAAAAAAAAAAAGATAATTCCCATTTTGCGCGCTTATATAAAAATTTAAAAAAAAGCTTGCCCAACAATTAATTTAGTGGGCCTCAGTTTATTTTCAAACACAACAACGGTGGTGTGGCATGGCAGCGCCGCTGCCGCCACGTATTACATAATTTTTTTATTATTTTTTTTTATTACTTCTAATTATTGTAAACGTCCCAATTGTAATTTTTGTTGTTGTTATTGTTGCAATCAATCTTTACCAACCCATAAATCAATAGAGAAATATGAAGTTATCGCTTCCACAGTTCACTAGGGCAAGTTTAGCAATTCTAACTTGTTTATCACTGGTATCTTTAGCACTGAAGTATTTCGAATATTCAATTCAAGTGGAATCTGCATTAAACTTACAACAAACACAGCTGGAAAAGCCCGAGAATGAACGAGTTGATGTGGTGTGGCCGTCGTTTTCTACAATCAATGTCCCATTCTTAACAGTCATTCCACAACAATTTGTATTATTCCCTTGGACTTTGTTGATTTCATCATTTGTAGAACAAACCATTGTGGGGTTTTTGGTCAGTGCCTGTTCGTTGGTATTTGCAGGAAGGTACTTGGAACGAGTCTGGGGTAGTAAACAATTAGCCATTTTTTATGCAATTTTGACAGTGGTTCCAAATTTCATTACATTATTGGTGTTGGTATTTTTATTTAAAGTAACTGGAGATGAAAGTTTGCTCAATAGATCGATTAACGGGGGTGCGGCAATTCAGGCCGGGTTTTTGGTGGCGTTCAAACAGCTAGTTCCGGAGCATGCCATTGTGTTGTTTCAGGGGGCTGTCCGAGCACATGTCAAGCATTTAGTTATGCCCTCGTTAATTGGGTATTCAATAATGGGATTGATTATGGGGAGCCCAGTTATGGTTATTTTACCATGGGTTGGGTTTTTGACATCATGGATTTGGTTACGATTTTATAAAGTATCATTTGTTGATACGTTGTTACCAATGGATGATTCTTTAACAAGTAGCAATCAAACAAAAATCACAGGAGATACAAGTGATACTTTTGCCCTGGCGGATTTCTTCTACCCGCGGCCAGTTAAACAGGTGGTTGCCCATGTATCAAGCGTAATGTTTGATATATTGGTGACAGTTAAAGTATGCACACCATTTAATAATGATGATGTTGATGCCAGTAATTTGCGAGCACAAGCCCGGGCTGGATCAGTAAGTGAATCATCGTCGGATGCAGGAAGACGACGAGCATTAGCATTAAAAGTGTTGGGTGAACGATTACAAACATAAAAAAAAAAACTATTTCTATTTATTATTAATTCATTAATTATTATTCTCATTATTTATTTTTGTCGGTAAAAAACTTGCAAATGATGATCCGCAGGTTTTGCTATTAATAATACATTCTTGTACTACAGCAATGAAATCGCCTTTACTGTAAGCAGTGGTGGTATCAACACTGTTTACAACAGATGCCATTTGTTTGGCAGGTATCACTGCTAGTCTGCGTAGATAGGTATGGTGCCATTGTAATAAATGGGTCAATGCGTCGGAAGGGCCTTGAGAGTTGGATTGGAATCCATGGTATTGTCGATGCAACATATCAGACCAGTAATCAACTAACGATTTGGAATACAAATCATTGGAAATGATAAATGCATTAGCATTCATTCCATTTTCGTTCTGAACTGCGATAAATTTCGCATTCTCAGCTTTTACGGCGCTAATTGTTTTGATAGTTTGGGAGCTTTTCAAAATCGGCTGTTCTCTTAACATTTGTGTTGATAACCATTTAGGATCCACTATTTGTTCAATTTTTCTATCAATGTCGGTAACAACAGAACTCGAACTAATATAGAAAAAATATTGTGCATCTGGGAATGAATGCATTGCTTGCCTAACCATGGCAATCCCAGCCCATTGCTTATAATCTACACTATTCCCCAATCGATGTTGATAATCACTTGTCCATTGACTAAATAATCCATACCCATGTTTTGTGGCATAATCTTTTCGATTGTTCAAAATATTCAATAAATGTTGTTTCGAATGAGTTTCATAATCAAGTTCTGTAACCAACACATATTTTGGACAAATTGATTTGGGTACATTCTGGGCATTTGGTGGGTTACTATCAACCACTCTATATTTATCTAGTCGTAACTGTTCATATTGTGTAATGTCTGGCGTGATTATCGCTGATTTCGATACTATTTTTTTATAATTGGCCCCACTAACTGGATGATTTATGGTATACTGAGATCCTTTTGATGGTGATACGGTTCTGATTAAAAATATCACCGCAATTAATCCGATAACTGATACAACCAGTTGGGTTATAGACACTTTGCGGGTTCTCGGACTATCATTGAGCCGGTTGTGCACTACTGGTTTATTGTAGCTGGGTAGCGGCATTCCATTTGATGAAGCTAAACTGGATCGTTTTCTATGGTGCTGGTTGTTGCTTGGTGACGGTCGTAATGAAGGAATAAAAGATGATGACCGACCTATTAGCATTTTTTTTTTAAAAAAAAAATTTTTTGTGTCCAATTTTGAAAATTCAAGCTGTAACTTAACAACTGTGCGCGGTACTATACTTTTTTTTCCAGTGCACTATTTTATTATTTATTTATTTTTTTCTTTCGCGGGAAAAAGAATACAAATCTTTTTGGCCTCCAAGCTCTTTGTTCAGACAGAGAGAGAGAGAAAAAAAAAAAAAAATAATAAGCCGTATGAAACTGCTGGTATGGTTTTAAAAAAAATAAAGTCTCCTTTAGCTTATAATGGGTTGTTTTGGTAGTGATACTGATAACAAGATGATTAGAGCTTTTGTTGTTGTTGTTGTTGTGGGAATTAAGTACTGTGGTTTATTTGTAAGCTACAGTTGATTATATCAATAGAATGATAAAATACGTTTTTTGTAAAAGGGGAATGAGATTAAAAGAAGAATAGATGGAAATAAAAAAATTTTAAGGGGGTCATAGTGACACTGAGAATACTATTAATTCATTTAATTCAGGGAGCTCAAGCTTGCAAACTTGACACCTGTTAGTTCGTTGGAAAAAAATTTTAAAACGGGGAAGAGCTTTTTGTTTTTTGAGCAGCTGTTCCACCTACTCCTGAGCTGTTGTTGAGGCTACGGTATCGTTAGATTTTTGTAGTATATATATGAGGATGGGGCCGGCTGTTTCATTTCATATCAGCAGCTGCATGCATAAAATCTACGACAATGAGCCCTCCCCTCTATAGAATATAAAGAGTTTCAGGCGAGAGATGGTTCAAGAATTCAAATATATTTCACCCCCTGGAAACTATAACGGTGTTGACAGTTAACGAAGTTTTTTTTAATTATTACTTTTAACAGTTGCTAATTTTACCAAAGAGTGCAAAGAATTGTTTATGATGATGAAATTACGTATGAGATCGCGGTTTTAAAAAAATATTGTCTCCCCCTTAATCTCGTTAAACAAAATCGAATCAGTTCCCAAAAGGTTAATTTTGTTTGTTTTTTTTTGAGATTATTTTGATAGTGTGAGAAAACATTTTATAATTAAAACTATTGTCGCGGGCGCAGGCGTTGGGACATTTCAAAAATTAAATGCCCCCCGACTGCTCCGATGTTGGGAGTTTAAAATTTAGGGATTGCAACCCTAGCTATAGGCTCTCAAAAATTCAGTTACATGTGCAGCTGGCGTTTAAAAAAACGTTCCGATAGCCCGGATCGGATTAGGCACGTGATTAAATCCACGTGATACACTATGAGCTATAGCTTTGAAATAATGAGGCGGCGACGTCTGTCAAATGAAATAAAACTGGAGAATATTTAGATGATCAAACGGCGATGTTTCTGCGATAAATGATATTGATCAAGACTTGGATGAGGAGAAGGGCTATCGGCAAATAAGTATAAGAACCATTGTTATTTAATTAGGTAGCCAAGAGTTTTTATCTTTTATTGGGTAACAAGGAAAGTTATCGGGACCTTTTGGTATATAATCGCACCTGTTCAAAAGGGCCCTAGACTGCCAATTAATGAACAAAACAATTAACTCACAGCTTAAGTAAATTCCAATGATCAATCTACTATAGCTAATATTAAATACCGCCTGGGAGCTTTTGCACAACGGACAAATGGAAATTTCCAATTCATCTCATTTACCCCACAGATATTCCGTTTCTACGCTTTTTTTAATCCAACGTTGCTTACTATAGCCCGCTGAATGTTTTAGATCAGCAGATTTCAAAATTTGTAACTATTCACTTCAGTATATAAAGTCATATTGGTACAAGGGAATAAAGTTTTGGTTTAATTAGGCTTATATATACGACATTTATAACAACTCTAGCCGGCCGTAGCGGATTATACTATCTAATATAGTATCTTTGATAGTATATATGATAAGTGAACATTAATTGTTTCTCCGTCTCATGTCTATAAATGGATCTCCTGTCTTTCCCCTCAATTTGATTTACAATCCAAGAAACCAAAACAAAAAATAAGCCAAGGAGATGGCATAAAAGCTTCTTATAAGTAATATATTAATTAATAATGGTTATGTGTAATTGTAAGAAGAAGCTTATAGAGTGTAGCTATAAATCTTCCCGTTCTTCCGTGAAGATTTCCTATCCCATTATTAGAAAATAGACTACCATGATATGATGCCCCGGAGGAGGGGTAAGGTATAATTCAACACGATAATATAATGAAGTACTTATAAGTCGTCTTTGTAGTATATATAGCTAGTACAGCTCAATAGGCCCCAAGCTGGGGCCTTATGTCGGCCAGCCCATCTATAATATACCCATCAATCCGTACGACTTATTAAAGATAGTGCGCATACACTGTATGTCGCCTCACACCACAGTAAACTAGCATATTATAGCACATGAGCATCGTCAACCATATAGATCGAGCCAACGTTACTCTAAATGTAACAATCACATACGATCATTTCCTTCTTTTTTTTTTTGAAAAAAAAAAAAAAAACTCTCGAAAAAAGTGTTGAGTTCAACTGATTATAATTTCAAGCCAATATAATGTTTATCATTTCGAGGTCCGAGTCTACCATTAAGCTATTGAACCAATGAGTATGATGTATTTTTGTAATTCTATTTAATCCGATCAAATTTCCATGTTAGGTTAAACCCCAAACAAAGTGCCCACAAATGCCAACCATGGATCCAAAATATCTTACTCAGGCCTTCAATTGTAATAAAGAAAGAATTGCCGGGGTGGGCCCCACATGTTTCGCCCAAAAATAAAGCCCTAGAACCTTTTTATGTGTGCATTATCAAAATCAATCTATCCATCCATCGTAATTAACGGAGACTGCCGTTCTCGTCCTATAAAGTATTGGTTTATTTTTTTACTGGGTGCAAAATTTCGTTACAGTACTTATTTTAAGCTGTTCCAGCAGCCTTTTTTTTTTTTTTTTTCAAACCAGTAGATAGCGCAGCACTGCTTAAATAGTTACCCCGCAATTACAGCCTGCAAAATCTATACAGTAGGAAAACCGATTTTTTTCGACATTTTTCATTTCTCAAAAGGCCTTGATTATTTTATTTTTCCCATTCCCCCATGGATTTTCCTTTTCATCAAACTGTATTGCAATTTAGTAAATATTATATACCCCTTTTAAGTTGTATCAAATTGAGAATTAAATAGTTGTGGGCTCAGAAAGTATAAATACGAACGGTAATCACCAAAACTTTAAAACATCCTTTTTTTTTATTATTTTTATTTTTATTTATTTTTAAATTTTTATTTTTATTTTTTTTTGCTTCCTTTTTTAACCAACTACTACACTTATATCCAAAAAAAAAAACAATATGAAAGTAGTAACAGAAGCACATGGAGTTGAATCAGTTGCCCCACCTGATGCATTTTTAAAAAACCATCCAGGTAAACCACATCTTGCCTGCATGGAAGACTATCAAAAGCTATACAAACAATCGATCGAACAACCTGATGAATTTTGGGGGAAATTAGCTCGAGAAGCTTTGGTTTGGGATAAAGATTTCAGCACTGTCAGAGCTGGTGAGTTCGAAAATGGTAATGTGGCGTGGTTCTTGGAAGGGGAATTAAATGCTAGTTATAATTGTGTCGACCGTCATGCTATCGAAAATCCAAATAAACCAGCTATTATCTACGAAGCAGACGAACCTGACGAAGGCAGAATTATCACTTATGGAGAATTATTGCGAGATGTTTGTCAAGTAGCTCAAACATTACGAAACTTGGGTGTTAAAAAGGGGGATACAGTGGCAGTTTATTTACCAATGATTCCAGAAGCTATTGTAACTTTATTGGCCATCACCCGGTTGGGTGCCATCCATTCTGTAGTGTTTGCAGGGTTCAGTTCTGGTAGTTTGAGAGATCGAATTTTGGATGCTGATTCCCGAGTTGTTGTTACAACTGATGCATCATTGAGAGGTGGAAAATATATTGAAACCAAGAAAATCGTTGATGATGCGTTGAAGGAAACCCCGGATGTTAAACATGTGTTGGTTTTCAAACGAACTGGTAAAGATGTCCCATTCACTGAAGGCAGGGATAAATGGTGGCACGAAGAAATTCCCAAATATAGACCGTACTGCCCACCAGTACCAGTGTCTGCTGAAGACCCAATCTTTTTATTGTATACTTCTGGTTCCACCGGTAAACCAAAGGGGGTTGTTCATACCACCGGCGGCTATTTAGTTGGTGCATATGCTACTACTAAATATGTATTTGATATTCACAAATCTGATATCTTATTCACTGCTGGTGATGTTGGCTGGATTACCGGTCATACTTATTGTGTCTATGGTCCATTGCTGAATGGGGCCAGTACGGTGGTGTTTGAAGGTACTCCAGCGTATCCAAATTTCTCTCGTTATTGGGATATTGTTGATAGGTACCAAGTTACACACTTTTATGTGGCGCCAACCGCTTTGCGGTTATTGAAACGAGCAGGTACTGAGCATATTAACCACGACTTGACATCTTTACGAACATTAGGGTCCGTCGGGGAACCAATCGCGCCAGATGTATGGACTTGGTATAATGATAATATTGGACGAGGTAATGCACATATTTGTGATACTTATTGGCAAACTGAAACTGGTTCCCATATTATTGCACCAATGGCCGGGGTAACTAGTACTAAACCAGGCTCTGCCAGTTTCCCAATGTTTGGTATTGATCCCCTAATTATTGACCCAATAACTGGTGAAGAAATGAAGGGTAACGATGTTGAAGGGGTGTTGGCAGTGAGATCTCCATGGCCTTCAATGGCACGAACCGTTTGGAATGCACATGAACGATATATGGACACTTATCTACGAGTATATAAGGGTGTTTATTTCACTGGTGATGGCGCCGGTCGTGATCATGATGGATATTATTGGATTCGCGGCCGTGTTGATGATGTTGTTAATGTATCGGGCCATCGATTATCTACTGCCGAAATCGAATCTGCATTGATTGAATCTCCTGCCGTTGCTGAATCTGCAGTTGTTGCTGTTACTGATGATTTGACTGGTCAAGCAGTCAACGCTTTTGTTGCACTAAAGGCTGATGCTGAGCCTTCCGAAAAAACTAAAAAAGATTTGATCATGCAAGTTCGAAAACATATTGGCCCATTTGCTGCTCCTAAACGGATTTTGTTGGTTGATGATTTGCCAAAGACTCGAAGTGGTAAGATTATGAGACGGATTTTGAGAAAAATTCTGGCTGGTGAAGAAGATCAGTTGGGGGATATCTCCACTTTGGCTAATCCAGATGTCGTTGCCCACATTATTAAAGTAGCCCATGAAAAGTAGTTTTTTTACTTAACTAAATAACAATAGTGAGATATTTATGCATTACTAATGAGATTGTTTTAAAAATTTGAAGAATACCCTTTTTTTTTTTTTTTTTTTATAATAGAATTTACGCGCCCATCGGCGCGCGTAAATTTACAAATTAATTAGCCGTATTAATTTTTTTTCCTACAAGAATTATTTTTCTTTTCCCTTATCACTTTATCTTTATCATGGATAATGAAGGTACATGAACGAGCACGTAAACTCCAACAACAAAAGTTTAATGATAAAAAAACAACCCAAGAATATGAACCGACTGGCTTTGGTAACTTTGGTGACTACTTTGCCAACAAACAGCTCAAACTTCAAAACCAAGCAAATGACGATTATACAGTCAAATCGCAAATTTTTAAAGACTGTATTATATACATAACAGGATACACACGACCCCCATCTCAAGAACTAAAAAAACTAATTGTAGAAAATGGTGGGATCATGTGCCATTATTTGGCCGGTAAAACGTACGCTACCCATATTGTCGCCTCAAATCTAACGGCAAGAAAAAAAATTGAATTCCAAAAATATAAAGTGGTGACACCAAATTGGATAGTTGACTCGGTAGATCAAAGTAAAAGGTTATCATGGACGAATTATCGGGTGGTATTAAAGAATGATAATCAAAAAGGATTAATTGATGATAATAACAAAGTAGATTGCTTAGATCCCATGTTTATCTCCAACTATTATCAACAGAGCCGACTACATCATTTAAGCATCTGGAAAGCAGATTTGAAACGAAAATATCAAATGCGTGCCCAAAGATCCAACTCTCAGTCACAGGTAACCTCCTCGAAAAATCGGAAAATCATGCATGTGGATTTTGATTCGTTCTTTGTTGCAATATCATTATTAAAATTTCCAGAGTTGGTTGACCAACCCGTTGGGGTATCCAATTCACAAAAAGGGAATGGTGATATTGCCAGTTGTAATTATAAAGCACGACAACACGGGGTAAGGAACGGCATGTGGGTGTCACAGGCGAGAGCATTGTGTTTAGATTTAAAAATTGTACCGTACGATTTTGAAAATTATGAACTTGCATCGAATGCGTTGTATGATTGTTTGTTGGAAATGAAACCCGACTTATTATTCCCAGTCTCTGTAGATGAAGCCTTATTGGATGTTACAAGTTGGTGTGGGGGATTAGGTAAAAATGAATTGGCATTAAAATGTAGAATGTTACGGAAAACAATTGAAGAAAAATGTAAAATTAATGCGAGTGTGGGGTTAGGTCCTAATGTATTATGTGCCAAACTGGCGTTACGAAAAGCTAAACCTAATGGGGGGTATATAATTGAAGAACATCACAAGTTGAAAGAATTAGAACAATTTAGTTTGGAAAACCTACCAGGAGTTGGAAGGTCAATCGCCCAAAAATTCTACAACGTTTCAATATATACATTAAAAGAATTGCGAGTTTTGGATACCAAACAAATTGAATCTCTAGCATCTGGGAAAGTTTTATCAAACAAATTGTATCAATATGCTAGAGGAGTTGATAACACTGAGATTTCCGAAATCCCCTCTCCAAAATCAATCGGAGTTGAAATTTCATGGGGTGTTCGACTTTACAACAATGACCAAGTGGGCCAGTTTGTTGGTAATTTGGCTGATGAAATGTGTAACAGAATGGTTGAGCAAGATTTAAGGGGATGTCAATTAACTGCAAAATTATATGAAAGAGGAAAGGATGCGCCAGTTGAAGCACCAAAATTTATGGGCCATGGCGCATGTAAGATCACTTCAAAATCATCGGAAATATTCAAATCTACCAACGATATTGAAGAACTAGCTCCAATTGCGATAGATTTGATTAATCAATTTGGATGCGCTGCCACTGATGTCCGAGGTGTTGGTCTGCAAATGACTCGATTGGATGGTGATACCTCCTCGACCCACCACGAACCAAAGAAGCGTAAACTAGAACCTGAACAACCAACGAAGCTTGGTGATGCGCCCCAATTTATGACTTTAACGCAACATACCCGGCAACCGCGTAAGAAAAAACGTATTGTTAAACCTGCCGGGGTGTTGGATGAAATATGGGATAGCTTACCACAAGATATTCAACGAGAAGTGGCACAACAAGCCAAATTTGGAAACTTGTTTGAAAACGAATTTCAACATGTTCCCAAAAAATTTTCAGTATTGCGAAAATATTTACCGGTAAAATTTGAGTTTGGTGATGTACAGGGGTTAATTCAATGGGCCAAGTCTGCTGAATTGTTGAATCATGATGATATTTGTACTGTTGAGAATTTTTTTATAGATTTGTCAAGACATGATGCTGATTGGGGGAAATCATTAAGATATTTGAAATTGTTAAAACAATATGCAAAAGATAAGAAGGAGGGTAAGGAGGATTGGAATTTTTTGATGGAGAATCTGGAAACTACAGTCAAGATGGAATTGTCAAAGAAGAATATCAATCCACGTTTTTAACAAAAAGAAAAGAAAAAAAAAATAATTAATACGTAAAAAAACTTTACCATCTTCAAAAAAAAATTAAAAAAAATTGCGAGTGATTGCGCTGAGTAGGCAAGGGTAGTTGCGCTGCATTACTGCAATCATGGACAGATCCAAACAATAGTCTGCATGCAGGCTTGGGCGCGTTGAACGCGTGGTATACAACTTATTACACGTTTGCTTGTAAAACATTTATTGTACATTGGTCAACATTTGGTATACGTTTTTGGGATCTCTAATATTGGGTTAGTCGATGATATATTGGTAATGGAAATGGGAAATCCAGTTGATGTCATTATTAGCTACCTCTTTTATACATGAAGAGCAATGATAGAGGATACGATATAACAACCTTATCTGATAATATATATATCCCAGACCTCTGGATCTGCTCCATAATCATCAAACATCAAGTTAAGACTTTCCACTTATGACTGTTGGAAGGTTTATATCTTAATTATCACCATAATTTGAATATAATCTTGGAAATAGTGGCATGTTTCAAAAAACAAACAAAACAAAAAATCTTTTGAGATATATATATGATTTGCCTACTCTCTCAAACCATATTTAATTTACTAATAAACAGGGAGATATTTGAGCATGGATATTTCCAGGAGGCCAGGTTTTTTTTTTTTTTACTATACCTTTATAAAATAGCCCCCATTGTCTGGTGATTATGATAAAAGCGACCAGAGCTTGCTATCCAATACGTATACCGGTCTGAGACATTTGAGGTACGTAGCAATATTGTGGCGTTGATATTTTATAATTTGCTGTAACAAACTACACAAATTAAAGGATAATGGGATGAGCCCTCCTGAACAAGTAGAATTCAGATCGATAAGGTTACGATTCATATTATATCTATAATTATACTCTAAAAAGACATTGTTATTATACATTCAGACATTCAAAAAGTTGGATCAAAAAAACTTGATTTGATGGATTAATTTCTTAATAATCTAATATTCCGCGTAAATATAAAAATCCTCTGTGGCGGTGTAAGCGGGGCTTAAGGAGCGGGCAAGCCAGCCTCCGACCGCGGCTATTGTAAAACTTTGGCGCACACACGCACACACACACACATAATATGCCATTTTTAACTACCATGAGGGCCAGTCAAAACTCCAACAATTCCAGTTTACTCATAACATAAAATTTCCAACAATGGCGGTCCAATTTTCTACCCTACCACTGGAAATACAGCGGATTATTTGGAGTTATCTGGTTGAAGAGGATTATTTTGGCTTTGTACACTCCTGTTCATTTGTTAACAAGCTCTGGTTTAGCGAGCTGGCTAAATATGTTTATTATGACCAAAACTTGGTGTTCCGGGTTTTATCTTCAATCAATGAATCATACGTCAATGGCAAAGTAGACTTAAACAAGGACTATGTTGACAGAATCAATACTTATTATACATCGACTATAGAAGAGTTGCATTTATTTAACCACAAGTATCTTGGATTACAGCCGTTGTTTGATGCTGGAGTGAGACTGAAAGTGAAAAAAATGACAATTACACTAGATTTTCCAATTGAATATCTTGATAAAATTTATCCAACAAGGGTTTTAGCCATTTCGCTACCAAGCGATTTTTATCTTCAATCAGTTCCCAACATTGACCATCTTAAGGGGCATATCGTGGATCTGTTGGAAAAAGTAGCCAACATGTTTAGATTAATGGGTGACTTTGATAAAATCATCAAATTGAGTATTGAGGTCACAGTTTTCAATGCTTTGGATGATTCGTTATTAAAATCTTTGCCGATCGACACGCTCGAATTGATAGCAATCAGAGACACACTTATTAATACGGTTAACCTCCAGTCGACAATGAATATACTGAAAAATCTAAGCTTCGGAGTGGCAGATGTTTCAAATATTTCAGCTGAAAAATTTAGTTTCGCAGGGCTAAAGACGCTTGCGTTAGAAGATACGGCGAACTTGGATTCTAAAATAATGGAAGGCATGGTGTCCCTGGAGGCCCTGAGATTGGACTTAATAGGTCATACTTTGACTAGAGGTATACTGTCCAAGGTCATGACCACCAGTTTAAAATCACTAATTATTATAATGCATCCTGCTAAAATTGAAGAGGGTGAAATCTTCCGGTGCACCAAGCTTCTCAATGCCATTGGAGCTACTAACCCCAATTTGGAACGGCTAGATGTTAAAGCACCAATAGCTGATATTTCCTATTTGAATCCAATTAATTTTAAAAATTTGAAAGATTTGTCAATTGGGTCAAAAGAACCAGATATTAGTAAAATATTTATTCCAATTAGTGAGCATTGTAAACAATTAACCGAACTAATCATTATAAATTATTCTTCACAACGCTTGAGAATAAATTTGAAAGATATCGAGAAATATTTATCAAAGAATGAGCTTTCATTTTTGTTGGCCAAATCTTTGGCTTTTGATGTAACTGTATCAAGGTCAGAATTTTCTAGACAGGAAGTTATAATAAGTCGAAATAACCAACAACATTCGGCTAACGATGATATTATTACTTTGGGTATAAATCTGGAACGTGGCGGACCTAGATTCATTTGTGGAGTGTGTGATCGGGAGATAGGGGATTGTTTTTTGTAAATTATAAACCATTCTTTTTATTTATTTATTATTATGTAAATATCTTACATTACTATTACTAAATTACCCGTTGTATTAAGGAAAGCTATATGTTTATTATCATGGATCACTAGATATTATCTGTGTGTGCAATCAGAGTTCCAAATTTAAACTATATGACTTGGTTATATTGTGATAATAAAATGCAGAGATTTCGAGAAGCTAAGGTATGTTGTGTAAGAAGTAGTTTTGACAAGTTTGCAAATATTGGCACCACCAGTTTAAAATCCGCATATTTTGTGCTTGATCAATATTTGTAAATTCGCAGCTGAACTATTTGATCCACATAAAATATATATTAGAAATAAAAACAAAGACGAGTCATTTAATTTTTAGTTAATGGGGTAATTTTCCTTTGAAAAAAACAACTTATAACTGTTAATAATTAGAGCCATAAAAAAAGGGGTAATACTTTTCTTTGATTTTAAACATCTCGGCAAGCATACACTTCAAAAAAAAAAAATATTACAATTACAATTATTCAGCCGTGCGGCTGAAAAAAACACAACAAAAAACAACAATTTTTTTTATATTTTTCCATCTTCCCAACGCTTTCATTATCTGTCAGCGATCGATTACCAAAAGATATCGCGACAATATTTTTTAATATAAACCGGCACCACCAACAAAATAATGGACGAACAACAAAAAAAGCTTGCTAAGCAGGAGAAAATTCGTAAATGGAAAGAACGAAGAAACCAACAGGGAAGTACACCTGATACTATTTCAAGTAATACTGACACAAAAAAAGCAGGGATTTTCAAACCTCCCAAAAAGAGTAAGTAAATTCTTTTGTTTTATAATAATTCTAACAAAAGTAGGGTTAAATTTTGATGTAGAAAGTGATGATGAAAATGAGACCAAAAAACGCAAGTTGCCAAACCTTGATGATTTGGATGATTATGAACACGAAGAAACTAACGATGGTAGTGACGACGATGTACTGGATAAATATATGAATAATATCGACGACTCTATAGAAAATAATGTATCTGAACTAGTGATGGAAGAAGATGATCAAGATTGGGAACAAACTGATGATAAAAAAGATGATTTAAGTGATGTGTTGGCGAATTATGAAAAGAAACGACATAAAGATTTGGCTCCAATCGACCATTCAAAAATCACATACCCCCCATTTAATAAAAGATTTTATATCGAGCCCGAGGAATTACAAAATTTAACTGATAAAGAAGTTGATTTGATAAGATTAGAACTAGATGGTATTAAAGTGCATGGGGTTAATTGCCCCAAACCGGTATTAAAATGGGGACAATTTGGAATTCCGGCAAAAGTTATGAATATTATAGAAGAGTTGGATTACACGAAGCCGAGTAGTATTCAAAGTCAAACAATCCCGGCTATTTTAAGTGGTAGAGATGTCGTAGGGATTGCCAAAACAGGCAGTGGTAAAACACTGGCGTTTTTATTACCAATGTTGAGGCATATCATGGACCAACCACGATTAAAAGTTGGAGATGGGCCTATCGCATTAATCATCACGCCAACAAGAGAATTAGCAGTACAAATTTATAATGAATGTAAGAAATTTGCAGGAATTTTGGGTATTAAATCAATAGTTGCTTATGGAGGTAGTTCATTAGCAGAACAAATCAGTGCGATGAAACGGGGGGCTGAGATTGTGGTATGTACACCAGGACGAATGATTGATTTGTTGGTGGCCAATTCAGGTCGAGTTACTAATTTAAAGAGAATTACATATTTAGTTCTGGATGAAGCGGATCGAATGTTTGATATGGGGTTTGAACCCCAAGTGACCAAAATTGTTCGAAACATTCGGCCTGATCGACAAACTGTCATGTTTAGTGCCACTTTCCCAAAACAAATGGTGGGGTTGGCCAAAAAAATTTTAACAAATCCTATTGAAATCCAAGTTGGCAAAAGATCAATGGTGGCACCAGAAGTGACACAAATTGCGGAATTACATGAATCTAAAGATTCCAAATTTGAACGTACGTTGGAGTTATTGGGAGGGTTGTTAGATGGTGACCCAGAGGCTCGAGCGTTGATTTTTGGCAACACACAGGAAGCCGTTAATGGGGTGATGCTAAAACTACAACAACTTGGATTTGAAGCTGACTGTGTCCATGCGGGGAGAGATCAAGAAGATCGTGATTATGCAATTGAAAAATTCAAATCTGGTAAAGTATCTGTTCTGGTGGCTACCTCGGTGGCAGCTAGAGGATTGGATGTTCAAAATTTAAAATTGGTGATTAGCTTTGATGCCCCCGATCATTTGGAAGATTATGTTCATCGAGCTGGTCGAACTGGGAGAGCCGGTAACTTTGGAACTTGTTATACTTTTATCACTAACGAACAAGAACGACAAGCATATGATGTAGTCAAGGCCATGACTACTAGTAGCGCGGCGATCCCTGGAGATGTACAAAAAATGGCCGATCGGTTCATGGCGAGAGTTAAAGCAGGGAAAGCGTATTACTCGCGTACAGGGTATAAAGGCCATGGGTTGGATAAAATGGATGAAAAGAGGAAACAAGAAAACGCATTAAATACCAATGAACAAGTAGAAGTTGATGAAGCTAATGTAGATAACGAAACAATGCTGGAAAAATATGAAATTGAAAGCGAACCAAAGATTATATTTGGTAAATATTATGAACAGAAAAAGGGTGTTAATGTTGTTAGTGACCCCAATGACCCAGAGTGTCATGCCAGTTTTACTATCAACAATCTGCCCCAAGAAGCACGGTGGAAGACTAATAATGGTGCATTGATCCAACGAATTAGTCAAGATTATGCGGTATCAATTACAAGCAAAGGGTTATATTACCCACCGGGGAAAGAACCTGGTTCGAATGGTGAACCAAAATTGTATTTATTAATTGAGGGACAATCAACAGATGCGATTAAAGGTGCATTTTCAGAGTTAAAACAACAAGCTATTCAGGCTATTGTATCAACAACCGGTCAACAGCAAGTTGGTCGATATTCTATATAAATAATAAAAATGAAATATTTTTAAATACCCAATCGAATTTCTTTGCCCTTTTTGATATTCTTTTTCGCTTGATCCACATCTTCTCGTGTTGCATTGAACGCAACATTGTTGACTTGATTGAATGGATTTTCGGGACTTTTTTGGAATTCTTTCCAACACAAATCTTTATATTGATTCATTCTCATCCCTGGTTGCTCCTTCTTTATTTCTGGTAACCGTCGTTCTTCATACGCAGCATATGCAGCCTTAACTCGTCGTTCTGGATGTCGTTCAATTTCTTTACCACCATTCGATTGTTTACCGGTAGAAAGATCCAAGGCATCAATAGCATCTTCAACATTAGAAGCGCTGTATTCCACAGTATCCTTATCAGAACTGACAAAATCATCAATTTTCCCAGTTCGTTTGTTGGCTACTTTAGCAGCACCTCGCCCTTTTGTTTGATTCTTTCCTTTACTAGGTAGTGCTGATTCTTCTTCAGCCAATTGTGCATCTCTTTCGGCCTTTTTTCTTGCCACTTCGGCTTTCTTTTCGGCTTCCAATTCTTTCTTACCTTTGCCACCTTTAGCTCCTTGATCCCATTTGGAATCTTCCATAGCATCCAACTTTGCTTGTTGTTGTCTGGCTTTTTCTTCAGCAGCGGCTGATTTTTGAGCATTCCCTGCCGCCTTTTTTGTGTTTTCACCTTTACTTTTGCCCATTTTTGTTTTTGTGATTAAAAAAAAAAAAAATTTGTGATGATGAGAAAGAATAAAAATAAAAATAAAATAACAATTGAGGTTATCAGCTTGATAAAAGATTAGGTCTATGGAAAAAATTGGAAAGTTACAGATTGCTCTGTTGAGATGAGCGTGTAATTTTATTGGGAGGTTTGTTCAAGCACGCTTGAAGTAACATCACGCAACGGGCGGGGTTTGCTCCGCGGCGTTAAGAAAAAAAAAAATAAAAAAAAATCACGTGCACCTTGTGGCTGACCGATCGATTAGATAAGTAGATTGATAATAATTGTATACTTTTCCCACACGCCATCTGATTATATAAAATTTTATACGCAGAACATATGAAAGCAGGTAAGGATTATGATGCTACCACTACCTATTGAGAGAAATTATACTATTCATGGATTCTTGAGATATATAATTCGTCCTTAGATTTAATTAAATTGGGGCTGACATTTACATATATAAATCTACGAACATTTACATACATATATACGAACATTTACATATATATCTACGAACATTTACATATATAAATCTACGAACATTTACATATATATCTACGAACATTTAGCTGATATGATCTTGGCCTCTACGTGCACTGAGAATAGTAGAGTAATTAAGCCGGTTATAGAACTCGAATATGTATATATGTATTATACACAAAATTGATATACCTTTTTCTTACTATGAACAATACTAAAAAACTATTTTAACCAAATAAAATATTAATAATTTAATAACCACAAATAATAATAACTTTTGAGAGAATAGAGGAAAAAAAACAGAAAGAGAATTTTTATTTACCAAAACCCCACGCCCAACCGGGGAAACTCATTCATAGCTGAAATCTGAGATATATGATTGTATTGTTTTAGTATATAATCAATTAACTCTCGCATACGTGGGTGGATTTAACTAACTAACTGGCAAATCGGGCTTCGAATGATGATACCTAGGAGATGCGGCGCCGCGTTCAAACCCCGCGCGCACTAACATTCCGGCCGTGCGCAAACAAAATCAAAGGCCATCGATAATAATTAAGCGCTGGAAGACATCACAACAACTATCATTTTATCTTTTTCCCCAACAACACTTGAAAGAAAGAAAAAATGGACAAGTTACCAGCGGAGTTACTTCAGTGTATTTGGGGTTATCTCCTCCAAAGCGATAAAACTCCACCTAATCATTTAATTCAATATTTATTGGTCAACAAATTATGGTTTCATTCAGTAGGTAATACGGTCTTTCGAGGGTCCAGAATTTATTATGTACTGCATTATTATTATGCTAACTTTAATGAACCACTATCCGGCAGGACGGTAGAATATATAAACAGTCATTATACCAAAAACGTCAAAGAATTAACTTTTAATCTTAAAGGTAAGGAACCTGGTAACTTCGCAAAACTCGTGCTACCAGTATTTGATGATGCTGTTCATTTGGTTAAATGGTGTTTAAGAAATGGTATAATACTGAATCCAATACTGTTACAGCTTGATTTAAGAATGGATCGATGTTTTTTGGAGTTGTTATTGGATAACTTTAGTGAAACTTTGGAAAAGATTGAAGTTTTAGGCTGGGCAGATGACAGTAATTCAGGCAAATGTTTTTATAATTTGTTTACACTATTCAACAGGATAAAACAGTTGAATATTGATGTTCGCTATGATTTCAATACGAGATTTACTAAAAAAAAATACTTCGGCTGCTTCCGATTATTGGAAATGAAAGAACTAGAACTTGGATGTGATTTCCCACCAAAAAAGATAGATGGTATCGAGTTTTTGAATAATGTTACATCGTTAGAAAAGCTCCGGATATCAAGTTCCATTTTTTGGGTTGATGGTTCAATTGAAAATAAGCATTTTGAAGTATTTAAAAATTTAAAGGTGCTACAACTTGGTATTTTGCCCGCGTATGAAATCTTCGAGTTGTTATTAACACATACACCAGCCTTAGAAAGTATTGATTTTGAATTATTAGCACCAAGTTGCACAGAATCTATGAATCATGTTCGCCTTTTGAAAGACAAACTTAAGTTCAACTATTTGAATGGGTTAAAGGTGTCAAATATAACGCTGGAATGTAGTGTATCAAAAATGCCATATTACGATACAGATCTATTTGGTGAATTTGCGTTGGAGTTTGGTTATAAAAATTCCATAGATACAGTGCAAGCAGCATTGGATTTTTTTGAGAATTTTAAAATTGTGAATATTTTTGGAGATTTCCCATTGGCAATTGAGTTTAGTAACTTTAAAAGATACCGAAATTTGCTGCAAACACTGGCGATAAATCAGCTCACATTGAAAAATGATTCTTTCGAGAGTACTGCTAAATTTGATTGGAATGATATCGATTGTTTCACCCAGTTGAAATCGTTAAAATTGAAAGAGCTAGATATTCCTGAACAATTATCAGATAAAATGATCACAATTTTGAACAATTTGGAAAACCTGGAGTTGGATCGATTACATTTTGGTAACCATGAAAATAGGTTTCCTATACTCAAGCATTTGAAATCCATCGAAAGGTTTCGATTCGGTTATCACATAACGGACGGTGAAATCTGTTTAATCGATCTACCAAGAATCTATCAAGTATTGAGTACTCTAAAAACTAGTACACAGCTTGGATATTTATCCAAATTTAGCAGTACCAGTTTTGAATTGACAACTCATGAAAACGTAGGAACGTCGATTTTTTTATCTGAAGATTATCCAGAGTTTGTTGAAGCATGTTTTACAATTCTAAAATATATCGCGGGCTTTGATTTTAAAATTATCAACAGTATTTCAAGTTGCAATTACTTTAATTCTTATTCTGTTTTGAAAGAAACCAACGCAGATTTGTTTAAAGAAATTGGGGTCATTCTTGGTCACCAAGTAAAAGAAAAACAGCAGCTTTATGCTTAAATGATTGGCATATGTATTTTATTGTTTGTTATTTGTTATTTTGAACACTATGCGACCCATTCAATGCATGATACTCAAATGAAACCCCTCACGTGTTAATTATTTTGATGTCGTTGTTGCTTACGGTGGAAATTCAATACAACGTGAAACTTGGTTCATGCGGCTGCTTGCTGGCTGGCTTACCCTTTTATTTGTTCTCCTGAACATTTGTACCCAACAAAATTACAAAACAAAAAAAAAAAAACAACATTTTTCTTAAATAATAATAATTAACAAGATACAGAATATATATATATATATATAATTTACTTGCATTGCAAGATTCGTAAAGTGTTTGAATGGCCCAACCCACCGGTCCAGCCTTGGATGACAACGACGTGGTCGCCTTGTTTCAAAACACCAAAGTCACAAGCTTGCTTCATACCCCATTTCAATCGGTTTTCAACATCATCTTGCCATTCTTCTGTAGTTCTTGGCTTGGTTTCATTGTAAATGTATGGCAAAACGCCTCTATATAATAAAGCAAACCGAGCAGCCGCTTCGTTTCTGGTGACCATAAAGATTGGACATTGTGGTCGATATTTGGCGATTAATCGGGCAGTGGAACCAGAAGTACTCAAAACAATAATAGCCTTGACTTCTTGTTCAAATGAGGCACTGACGGCACTAATAGCGACGGTTTCACTGGTTTCGGTTGGTCGTGAGACCAAAGCACGGATTTCATTGAACATTGGTTGGTATGCAATGGATTTTTCAGCCACCAAACATGTCTCACTCATGGTGGAAACAGCTTCATTTGGATAGTTACCTTTAGCAGTTTCACCAGACAACATGACACAATCAGCACCGTCCAAAATGGCTGATGCAACATCAGTGATTTCGGCTCGAGTTGGTCGTGGATTATAAGTCATGGATTCCAACATTTGGGTGGCACAAATGACTGGTTTACCAGCCAAGTTACATTTGGCAATCAATTGTTTTTGAACAATAAACACTTTTGGGGCTGGGATTTCAATACCCAAATCACCTCGAGCTACCATGACACCGTCGGTTTCCTTCAAAATTTCATCAAAGTTGTTGACACCTTGTTGATTTTCAATCTTTGAAATGATTTGGATATTTTTACCTTCTTCACCCAAAACTTTTCGGATTTCTCGTACATCATTACCAGTTCGAATAAAGGAAGCAAAAATCATGTCAACTTTATTTTTAACCCCAAACCGCAAATCGTTTTTATCTTTTTCAGACAAGGCTGGCAAATCAACATCAGTGTTTGGTAAATTGACACCTTTGTGACTGGAGATTTTACCATTGTTGACAGCTTTAACTCGCAAAGTTTGATCATCAATAACTTCCAAAACAGTAAATGACAAAATACCATCATCAACATAAATAACTCGACCTTTTGCAATAACCTTGGTGATGTTTTTATAATCAATGTACATAATCTTGTTATCGCATTTCTTCATGTATTGGTCGTCGGTAGTAAACGTCATTTCTTCACCGGCTTTAATATCATAGTCGGCATTATCAATAGTAGTACCAGTTCGGATTTCTGGACCCTTGGTATCCAAAGCAATTGCCAAAACCCCTGGGTGTTCTTTAGCTGATTGTCGAGCATTGTCGATAACACTTTGATGATATGAGTACTCGCCGTGACTGAAATTCATTCGTACAATATCTAAACCATTTTTTCGCAAGCTTGTCAAAACTTCAACAGAGTTGGACTTTGGTCCAATGGTACAAATAATAGAACTTCGACGTAGACCGTCTCCAGAGATCACCGCGTCGCAGTCTAAGGTTGACAACCATTGTAGATTTGAGGTTGGTGAGTCGCTTGAATAAATCATTTTATTTAGTATTAGTAGTTTTGTTGAAAATATTAAATACTACAAGAGGGGGAAAGATACTTGGAAAGAAAAGAAAAAAAAAAAAAAAAAAAAAAACTAAAAATTTTTCCTTGTCGGCGGGTATCAATGTATTTATATAAGATTAAATTTTGTTTATGATATTTTTATGCGTTATGCGTGGAAAAAACAAAAATCAAAAAAAAAAAAAATAAAAGCTTTGATAATCAACTTTTTAGCTACTAAACTTATTATTACGTAGAAACTATTGAAAGAAGTAACGTAACGAAGTCTTATTTTATTTTTATTTTTGCTCTCTATGGGATATGTATTTTTTGTTTTTTTTTTCTTCTGGTTTATGGGTTCAGAAAACCCTTTGTTTTAGGCAATTTTTAGTTCTCTTTGTAAACTGTTGAGAATGAGTTTAAGACCATTGTAACCTTTTATTTCTATTGTAAAACATTCTACTTTTTGAGGTATACTATTAAATTCTATCAAACAAATCCCTTAGTATATTATTGTTTAAATCATAAGGTAATCAAATAACCTCGAATGTTATTTATATATCATGATATATATATATATAAGGTGATGATTTAATTTTTGAATTGCCAGACATTTAAAACTTTTATCCGATCTTTAAATAAGATGACAAAACAAAATGGAACTAATCAGTCCGGAATCGTTGGGTTATATTTTGTTTTTTTTTGTGTGTGTAACCCTGAAAGAGGAGTCAAAGAGTTTTGCGCAGGAAAATTGATTTTAATCTCGACAATTTTTTACCAAAGCAACAACTCGCATAATCGTGAATGCTGTGTGGCCTCTCTCGGGCATCGCCACGTTGTCATGGGCACCCAGGCATTTTTCTAACTAATCTTTAAACCCTTGGCACACTTTCACTTTCATGAGACCCGTCATATTATTATTTATAAAACGCACTTGACCCTATACCAATACTAATATTGGAAAATAATGATAATAGTATGTTTGATATTTGGTATCAATTAAGGTTACTATTAGGTTGCAAAATAAGTTTTTGTAAGCATGGCAAAAAAAACAATAAGGCTGCGCGCAATCGCCCACCCGAATTGAACTTAGATTCGGCTCTGAGTATTCTATTATACACAACAGGGATCTGGTATCATAAAATATTAACAACGGTTCATGCATAACGAACAATTTCCATTAGCAATAAGATTAAAGTTAAATGATGTGAGATAACTGATCTTTGATAACCAGTCAAAATCATCCTCAAAGTATAAAGGATAGAATGTTTTCGGGAAAATATTTGATTGGGCAAAGTGGCGCCATTACTCGACGTACCCAGTGTGCTTATCATTAAATAAAAGCACACCCATCAGTATCCTGTGCAACGTTGTTTTTTTTTTCAATAAATAAGCAATGTATCGCGCACGCACTGTTCTCAATATTTGTCGATTATTTTTCAAAATCCGCGTATGAAATTGTGCCGTGATTACATTACAACTAATTCCCAATATTCCAACTTTTATCATCGCCTTTTTTTTTTGAATATCATTCATAAAAATTGCATCAGATACAGTAACTTGAGGTATCAATGAGGTATTAAAAGAAGTAAAAAAAAAAAAGGTGATCAGTTTTGGTGATTGACGATCTGTTTAGATGGGCAATAAAACAATGAGACGTCATATTTTATTTTTCCATAAACTGTTGATGGGAAAGAACAAAATTAAATTGCACGGCGGGCGCCGCTGACATAAGCATAAAACTTCTATGGGTGAGGGGGGTTTATCCGCGTCTTTGACCGCCTATAGCTGAATTATTACGGCTCTTATTTCTAGCGGTTTGTAGCTGGTGATTGAATTTTTTCTTTTTCTTTTTTTTTTTATCAGGTGGTGTTTAAAAATGTTTAAAAACGCACAGGGTGTATTTTTTTCGAATGGTTAATAAGCATTTAAGCATGGAATGGTATCGATGTTAAAAAGGTCATGTATCAGTAAGGGGTATAATAGCGTACGTTGCAATAATTTGTCCGAAAAAAAAAAAATTTTTTTAATTGCCGTTGGATGCACTGTACCATCTGTGTATTGCAATGTTTTACTAATAATTTCAACTTTGGCCGGTGTGTTGAAAAAATTTTGCCTACCCACCCGGAAAAACTTTATCTCAATTGTTTTGGTAAACCTTAAACTTTTTTTATTTAGAATTTTTTCGAGCGGTATAATCCAATAAAGGGTTCGCCGAATTTGTAAACAAAAAAAAAAACTTTAAATGCATTGTATTCAAAAAAGAAACTGCGTTATTCAAAGGATTGAAAAAGTGGTGTTATAGTATTCAATCAATCGAATCTGGAATATCTGATGTTAACTAATTAACTGTTAGCTCACTATTTTCTTCCCCTTAATTAATTGTAATTTTTTGAATTCTGGCGATTTCAATGTTGATCAAGCGCCGCAGGCTTCAAGTCGTAAATATATTGATTTAAGTTTGGTGTGGTATTAGTTGACAATCTCAGATAAAAATAGTAAGTTGGCGATAGAGTGTCGAGGATATATTATTGGCTGGATCGATTAAAAAAAAAAACAATCACGCGTTTAAACGGAGAACTCTGTTTTTGTAAATTAGTAAAGCCTAAAGTCGTTATCAATACACAACTGGGTATATATATATATATATCCAAGTGATCGTTACCAAACTGTAACAATTCCATATTGTTACCGTCGAATGAATAATGTCTAATAGTAATTGCAAAATATTGCTAATTCCGATTAGGCGCCTGGAAACAAATTAACCAAACATGGCCATCTCTAAAAAAACATTGTTCAATCACTTTGTTGTTGTAGTAGAATACCAACTATCCATGAGATAGTTCATTGGTATTGTAAGTAAAAAAAAGACCTAGAATTTGTGATTGAAGTCATTTTACACAAGGAAAGTTTTAAAAGTGTCAATGGAAATGAAGAAATCGAATTTTACCCAGTTTTTTTCTAAACTCCACCGGCTTTCACAACAACCTGAATGTAATCTTCTAATTATGGAGCGTCTAAAAAAAAAAAAGAATTGGGAAGTTGAAAAATACTGTTAAAAAAAAACCGGCTTAATATAAGATATATATATATATATATATATCAGATACTTTTATGATCAAGCGAATTACCCCGGATGAATGGGCCTGTTGTTCCACGGCATTTATTCGGATAATTCGTGGTCATTGAACCAAAAATTCAAATTCAAGCGGACAGGTCCAAGCCGCATTGTCTACGTATATACATCTTATGGACAGGGCAATAACAACACAGCAATAGCAACGATTAAGCGAAAAATTACACAATAGCATCAGCCGCGGCTGAAATAATAACCTTTTAAGGTTAATTGCAGCTTTAATTCGGATACTTTGGTGGCCCCACGTTTAAATTGTACCGAGGACGGTTAATCTTTTTTAATACCATCTCATCTCAAACTAGTGAGAACATCGGTGATGACACAATTGTTTTTCAGTCATATGCATATACCATCCCGATTGGTTAATATCATTAAACAAATATGCAAGTTTATTATTAATTATCAAATAAATTCGCTGCTAATTAATCTACATTTTTTTTTTGTGGTCCACCTGTTGGAAATGTTGATAGCTAGTGGAATTAATTGGCGGCAGGGTAACTACTTTATCGGATCGGAGATAGAGAAAAAAAACATCGGATCGGAGGCCAAAAACAGAACCAATCAACAGCTATAGCTGGTAAGCGCTCTAAATCCAACAATTTTATATTTTCAACTACTTTTTAAATTGCCAGGGGAAACAGATTATAGTGCGTGCTCCCCGATTTCTTGCCATATCGTTGGAAACTGATTTTGGTGCGGGTTTAGAATTATTTTTCTATTAATTTTCTCGAATTGAAAATTTTTTGTTCTCCCTTTTTTTTTTTTTTTTTTTTCTTCTTTTCTCTTTTTTCTGGTTCTCTTCACAGTTAAACAAAATGTCCAACACTGAACAAACTTTTATTGCTATTAAGGTATGATAATTCAAAGAAACGATTGCAATAATCTAACAATTTTAATAGCCAGATGGTGTCCAACGAGGATTGATTGGTCCAATCTTGACCCGATTCGAACAACGAGGTTTCACCTTGAAGGCCATCAAATTCACCACTCCAAGTGAAGAATTGTTGCGAAACCACTACGCTGACTTGCAAGAAAAGCCATTTTTCCCAGGTTTGTTGAAATACATGATGTCTGGTCCAGTTTTGGCTACCGTTTGGGAAGGTAAGGATGTTGTCCGACAAGGTCGAGTCATGTTGGGTGCTACTAACCCATTGGAATCTGCTCCAGGTACCATCCGAGGTGACTATTCCATTGAAGTTGGTCGAAACATCCTTCACGGTTCTGACTCTGTTGAAACTGCTCAAAAGGAAATCGGTTTGTGGTTCAAGAAGGAAGAAGTTGTTGACTACAAGCCATCTCGATTAGCTTGGATTTATGAATAAGCTTTTTGATTTACTAAAAAAAAAAAAAAGTTGTATCTTTTGTAAATTTTTAATAAATTTCTTGTAAAACAATTGTGGACTTCTCAAAAGAACTCCAATATTGAAAAATTCAATCTGGGGTATTAGATTAAAACATATTGTGCGCCAAGATGTTTCTTATATAAAAGCTAATTTAGCTGGATGAAACTTCTAATTAAAAAAGAGGAGTTCGTGCATGCTTGACTGCTTGACATTATTTAAGCTAAAGCTAGAATATTATTTGATTATCAAAGGTTATAATAGCACGGACGTTGAGCCGACCGTTATTAGTAATGAGGGGGCTGCTGCTACTTCATCTCAATTAACTGACTGCCTCCAACAATTAGTATATTGTAAATTTCAAATTACAACCTATAGCTATAGTTATGAGATCTACCCCTATTATTTGGTATCAATTGATATGCATTTCGCATACTTTGTTATCATTTTATTATTATTAACATCTTGCATTTACAGGACAACAGGTTTCGGCAGCATCAAGAATCGTACGATGTTTTGTTTATTTCTTATTTATTTATTTCATATAATACTGTGATTTCTGTTCGGGCTATTCAGGCTTAGGGCATTCTATCGTCGCATATATGCGATATATGTGCTATGTAGCACCCACCTAGATATTTTGTGGACCCCGGACTCCTAGTTGTTGCTTGTATTTTTATGTGTATTCTTGAACTTGAAATTCTAATAATAATAAATTTACTGGAAGAAGAAGCATCATATGGATCGGCTGGCCAACGGCCATCCTTAGCTGCGCTGTTATACGTTCGTTTTCTTTTTTATTTTACTATAGTTCTTTCAGCAATTTTCTTGATGACGATGTGTAAACGTTTTAAATGAACAATGCGCCTAGTTTGATAATCTGAATCACTCTTTATGTTTAGCAAGAGATCAATCGTCATACTCTCACGCACAGCTTACGCATCTGGACAATTCTAAATAGGTGGTTAAAAATGTAAATAAAATAAGCTTCATGGTACTTCAAGTATAGGGAATGTTACGTAAGTAACCATCAGATATTGTTTATTTCGGAGTTTGGAATCCACATCAGGGGTAAGCCAAACTCCGCCAAACTCCAGAGAAAGAAAATCACCATCATTATTAGTATTTAGACTATCAAAAAACCAATTTATATATATATATATATATATATGGTACAAGCTTATCGAGGTCGTAATTAGCCGCTTAGAAAAAATTTACTATTACTATTCTTATGTTGTTGATTAATTTCAATGCCAAACGTTTCAAGGTCGACGCAAAACCGTTTTTTTGTTGGAAATTTATCTACCCAGAACTCGACTAAGCGTACCCCAGGTATTATATCGATAGACAAGCCACAGGTCAGAATACGTATACATACGATACGGTACATAAAATAAAATAAGGATCAGGCCATGGTTTGATATAGTATAGACCCTTGAGCATATGTATACGATTTAAAATCTGGGGTAAATAATAAGCTTAACCAGCACTAGTGGCTGCCTCAAGCTACAGTAGTAGCTTGGAATACTCCGAGCAGACAGTAATTAGGTTCGGAGATAGTCGAGTTAACTTTGAGTGAAAAAAACAAAAAAGGGCCACTGTCACAGTTCTCCGCCCCCAGATTGTCAGCCTCTACCGTGTTAAACTTTTGAATTCCTTTTCTTCATTATTAATTGTTAAGCACCCCCTCGTTTTATCATTATGCAGGTTTTGAATGAAAGTTGAATTTTTCGAAACTTGACTGAAAATTGAAATATTACGGAAACTTAATCGTCAGTTCAACCGATTATAGGCCTTAAAAAAAAAACAAAAAAAACAGTTTACTACAAGATTCGCGAATCTAATAAACGATTAAACTACAATAATCATTAAAAGCCTGCTTGAAAATCAAGCACCAAATCACCAAATAATAATAAAAAGACCCCCCAGATATATTCTAAACCTAGCTAGCTACTATGGTGAAATATTTAAAAAAAAAAAACAAGTATAAACTTTAACAAACTGGTTGAAAACAAAATTTATTTTTTTTATTACCAAAATGTACATACATGTGGGTGCCACTGCCGCCGCTCCGATCTGCCGGTTCAAGCACCGCTAAGAGATCTCAAATGTTTGATTGACATATGCGACAAAAAAGAAACTGTTTCCAGCCCAATCCTCCCAACTGGGATACGGCGGGCGTGCGCATACACCAACTAAAAAGTTTGTTCAAGCACCGTTAACTTCGGCAATGTCCGTGTGGGGCGACGCATTAATCGCTTTGCTCCGGGGGGGTTTTAACCATCAGAATAAAAAAAAGCAGGCAATAAAAAAATTGTGCCTGGTGAAATGAAACCGTTGTGTAACTCTAAAGGCTTTTTTGATACAACCGAAAAGAGCCTTAACAAGAAAAAAGCCACCGGGAAGCCCATAAACCCGTACAATGATGCTTATCAATACATTCTAAAATGATGAAAAAGGAAAAGAAAAAAAAAAAAAAGTCCGTTGGCCGGATCGTTAAGCCTGTCAAAGAAAAGAAACAAAAAAAAAAGTTTTGAATTTTCAGTTCTTTATGACCTAATTCGGGGTTTTTTCTTATAGCGGTATAATCCAATAATAACATATCACAAGCTTTAATACAATAACCTTTATAAAAAAGACTATATATATATCAAACTAATTTCCCAATACTTCATATTTTTTTTTTTCTTCTTCTTCTCCAAACAACTTTTTATTACTCAAAAGTTATTTACAACCCTTTTTAAACAAAAACAACACTTCAACATCAACACAAAATGGCCTCTTTATCTGCAGCTCGATATGGTAAGGACAACGTCCGAGTTATGAAAGTCTGGAGAGATCCAAACGACAGAAACAGACAAGAAGTCATTGAATTGACTGTTTGTTGTTTATTAGAAGGTGCCATCGAAGAATCTTACACTCAGGCAGACAACTCTTCTATTGTCCCAACCGACACTGTCAAGAACACCATTTACATTTTGGCCAAACAACACAACGTCTGGCCTATTGAAGAATTCGGTGCCACTGTTGCCAACCACTTTGTCACTCGATATTCTCACATTAGCGTTGCTCATGTTGACATCATCCAACACCGATGGTCTCGATACAACGTTGAAGGTAAACCACACCCACACTCCTTTATGCAAGATGGTCAAGAAACTCGATTGGTTTCTGTTTCCAAGAAGGACGATAGCTCTCCTTTCTACATCAAGTCTGGTATCAAAGACTTGACTGTCTTGAAATCCACCGGGTCCATGTTCCACAGCTACCACAAGTGTGAATACACCACCTTGAAGGAAACCAACGACCGAATCTTGTCCACTGATGTCGATTCCTCTTGGGTTTGGGCCGGTAAGGATGTTTCTACTATGGGTCAAGTTAAGCAATTGGCACGAAATGGTGTCTTTGACAATGCCTGGTCCGGTGCTCGAACCGTTACTTTGGAAACTTTTGCTTTAGAAAACTCTGCTTCTGTTCAAGCCACCATGTACAACATGTCCAAGTCAATCTTGAAAGAATTTGTTCAAATTGATAATGTTTCTTATGCCTTGCCAAACAAGCATTACTTTGAAATCAACTTGGATTGGCACAAGGGTTTGCAAAACACTGGCAAAGATGCCGAAGTTTATGCTCCACAATCCAGTCCAAATGGTTTGATCAAGTCTACTGTTTCCCGAAACAGCTCTCGACTTTAAAAAAATTTGCACTTATTTAAATCATTGATGCATCAGGATTATGAGCCTGTTTGATATTTTTCTTCATTTTTTTATATTTACATTGTTATTTCCATAGCATTTTTTTCAATAAAGAAATTGTTTCTTATTATATTTAGCTGTGCGGCGGCAGAGCATCGATCTTTTTTATATTAAACGTACATCTGTAAAAAAAAACGTTCCCATTGGGAAGAAAGAAAGAAAAAAATAGTTTTCGGACTCGAGCCGAGTTAACTCCGATAGAAAAAGCTTATTATAAGAATCAAAAAGAATGCGGCTCATTTATTCTTTATTTATTTTTTATTTTAATATTTATTTATGTCTATTTTCATGCCAATAAATAACGGTAATTTCTTTCTTTCCACTAAATCCCTAGATACAGTTTAGCTCGTTCATAAACAAAAAATGAACATGCAAACATAGGACCTACTTTAAGATACCCAATGGACAACCCCACGAACAGCCCTTTCACACCATGGGCTTGTAAAATACCTTGTGCCGTTTTATACATACCTTGCTTAATACCCGTTGCTCCAGCAACTTGCATTCGTCTTCGAACAACTTCAAACGGGTATGACGCAGTCTGTGCCACCAGCCCCGATAACCCGCCCGCGGTCAATTCCGCCCACACCGTCAATGGGCGTCGCGATCTATTCGACCGGTGTTTATAATCACTCACTGTATATTGTTTAAACCACTGTGATCGGAATATATCATGGAATATATCATGGGCCCAGAAAGAAACCCCAGCATACGGGATCATCCCAAAAACAGTCGGTACAAACCCTCTATAAAAATTATGCATGCCTCCTCGTCCCTCTTTATAAATATGTGTAATTGTTGATGCTAACCGTCCTCTATAGTTGGTCCTAGTTTCATACGCCAGCCGGACTCTAACCAAATCTAAAGGGTATGTAAAACAAACACTAACAACTCCACACAGCGATCCCGCTGCAAACCGCCGTGTTGACGTCTCGTGCTCTTTGTTGCGAATAAGCAGTGCTCGTATCTGTTCATATGAGACGAATTTAATCGATGCGTATGGGAACATTCTCAATAATGTGGCCGAATGGCCCTGGTATAATGCGCAGAACCCACTGGTCCGTATAATATGCTTCCCGGCTCTATAAAACCCTAGCCATGGTCCACTATATTTTCGAAATTCGGGATTCGACGTTTGGAACAGAATCTTCACTCGATCTAAGGGGGCTATCAACGTTTTGGCACTCATACCCGCAAGCCCACCACAAATCCCGGATCTTATAACATAATTCCACGATTGTTTATCTATTGAGTTATTACTCGCGGTTGTGGTGGTAGTGTTGGACGAAGCGGTATTGACTTTATTATTGTTCGTACTACTAGGATTTATATCAGTGGTGTGATAAGGTTGTTTATCACATACACCAGTATTGACCACATGTGTTTGTGGAGTAGTCATTCGAAATGGTTGTTAGTGTCTAATGGAGAAGGAAAAGTAGAAACCAAAAAAAAATAAAATAAAAAAAAAATGAATTGTGGAGAAAATAGATATATAAAAAAAATTACAGTGTTATGGAATACAAAATATATAAAAATTTTAAGGCTCACTATGAAAAAAAATATATATATATAAAAATTAAGAAAGGCTTAAAGTGTTCAAAAAAAAAAAGTGGGACTTGATTAAGCTGTGTTAGTACACGCGCTCGGTATCGTCTCGGCAATTATGCACATGATATTTAGTCACGTGCACAAATAAATATATTTAGACGCACGTGATAGTTTGTCACACCCAAACAAACAAAAAAGGGTATACGTATAAGCTACTGATAGGGGAGAGGAATAAAATTGTTCAATTCCGCAGTGGGGGAAGAATTAATATTTTTAGCGTGTTTAAATTTCAATGAATGTGAAATTTTCGGACGATTGGATTATAGTAAATACGTTTAAAAAAAATTTAAATGTCTATAGTTGATTAGGACCTTTGTTGATTTCTAGAATATGATAAAGGATATTAGGCAAAAAATATTTTAGCTAACTGTGAAGCAATATACAATAGAATACACGCTTCCTTCCGTCGATAGCCTTGTTGGCTCGTGACCAACTAAACGTCACAGAATTCTCATTAGCTTAATGCCCAATCTGAACATATATACGGTACCGGGGCCGCCCAGCCAGCCAAGCTCTTTTGTTTGTTTTTTACTTCCTCCGGTATCGAATTGCTTAATACTTACAAATCGCGTTCAGTTTTAGTATCATTTATATATGGTCCCTGCATTCGGTATAGCCGGTAAAAGTACACTTAAATAGTGGGCATGGGTAAGTTAATATATACGAACATTGATTGGTAAGATACATTTCTGTCCTGATGGTGCGGCTGGCAAAAAAAAAAAAAAAAAAAAATATGTCGGAAATCCGACCTTCTCATATTAGCGCCACAATACAATCAATTATGCAATTAGTATCATCTTTACTAGAGTATTGAAAAAAAAAAAAAAAATAATAATATATCAATATAGTTAGCGGAATTGTTGATACCATTCATCTTCTTCAAACCGTTTCTCAACAACATTCAAAACTTTTGCACTGTACACATTATTCAACACTTGTGCACCAACTTTCAAAACATTCTTTTCATGGAATTCTTGCTGTTCTCGAGTAACCGGTACGATATTCCCAACTCTAACCTCTTTTTCTGGATTCCAAACCGTCAACACTAATCTGTTTGATTCCCCACTGATTGGACTTTTGCCCCGGAAACATTCTTCAATAATATACCCTGCATCTGCAGTATCGATTGGTACCTTTCGAGATTCAGGCCACCCCATTCGAGCTGCTTGTCCCACCAAACTTTGGATCGCAGATTCATACATTTTAGTTCGTACTTTACCAGCCAAGGAATACCCACCTTGTAAAGTATCAAATACTGGATTATATCCCCCCAATTCATTTAATAAATGTGCAGAAATTGTTAAACCAAAAATAGCTGGCATAGGACCTAATACTGGCAAAATACGGACCCGGAAATCTTTCAACACTGATAATTCATCAACTTTACCTTTGTCAACTTCAGAATCATCAAGTTTTAATAATTGAGCCTTGTCTTTACCAGGCTTTTCGGCACTAAACACTACCGGAATCCCCGATTCAACGCCACGAAGTCTTAATCGTCGTCGAACACTTCTTGATAATGGATCTTCAATAGATTGTGATAAATCTCGAATACTTACCCGTGTCGGATCAGCTTTACATCCGGCACCCATAGCACTAATAACTTTAACCCCATTCTTGTAACAATATTCCAGCAAATCAACTTTAGTATCAATATTATCTATACAATCAATAACATAAGTAGGCATCCCAGATAACAGTTCATCTGCATGTTCTTTATCCCACAGTGCAATACAAGGCTCGATCTCCACAAATGGCGCAACTTTACTCAAAAACTTTTCACAGCAATCAACTTTTGGTGTACCCACATCTTCCAATGTGGCACATGCATGTCGGTTTAAACTTGATAGTGTAACTTGATCGAAATCAATAATTTTGATTTTACCAATTCCTGATCGTACCAACATTGTAGAAACATATGACCCAACACCGCCAGCTCCAACCACAATGACATATGATTTCCGAATTTTGGCCAACCCTTCAGCGCCTAGAAATGCCTTGTTTCGTGCTAGTTGTTCGTCAATTAGATCTTGTGAGTATGCTTTTTTTGTGGTTGAGGTGATCTTTTGAGGCGTTGCAGAATTAGCTTCCTTTTTCAGCTCATCGACTCGGTGTTTCTGTTGAAGTTTGGTTAGTGTGTAGAACGCCAGTGCTGACGTGGCTAGTGTCACCGCTGAAGATATCGCCGCGGTCAATACCACGGTTTTTTTATCCACCCTGTCCATTGAATATTTAATTAATTAACCTAATCGAAAAATTTGAAGAATGTGAAAAATTTGGTGGTGATTCTGTTTGGGAAATTTTTTTTTTTTTTTTTGGTTCTTTGGTGCCGATAACCTCCGATTTTCCAAGTTTAAACAGCTTAGATTGTGCGGCTGAGACGTTTTCGTTACAAATTATAAAACTAAACCCGTTGTGACAAAACAAGGTCAAGTAAACTTGACTATTGAGTCCGTAGCCAACATATCTCAACGATGGTAACAGGTTTTGAGCAATGATTGCTATTTTAGTTGAGCAGCCCTGCAATTTTTCTATGTCACACTTGACGAGATCTACAAGGTCAACTATTATTGTTCCTAATATTATATGTATAACTATAACTAGATTATGTATATATAATCTCATGGCCAGCTTTACAGCAAAAAAAAAACTTGAACCTTCTTTACAACTCAACAATTCGTAAATAAAACTAGTATTTTTTCTTTTTTATTTTATTTTGTTTTTCTTTTAGCTCAAACTTTAAAATATATGGCCAATGTTCATATCAAAACCTAATTTTACTTAAGTCAAGTTATGCGGCGCGATGTACATGATCGCTAGTTATTAAAATACTCACTGCACGGCTGAAAATAAAGAATCTACCATAGACTAACTATTTCAACTCAACATTATTCATTATAACAAATCCATCAATGCAAATTTTAATAACTTATAAGAACTTTCAAAGTCCCCCCTCTCTTAATTATTTTTTACTTCTTCTTTTATTTTTATATTTTAATAATTAAGAACCAAAATGTCATATCAACATCAAAGACAACTGACTGAAACGTTTTTTATGCACGCCGAACGAACTATCTACCACTACAGAGCAATCGTCCTTTTGTTTACTTTACATAAACTAGCTCCAATCATTTCCAATATGGAAAATATTAAATTAGAAGGTGGTGAAACCATGGTCACTACTTTTGGTACTTATGCCAACTGGAAAAAAGACTTGTTGAAATGGCTAAATAAAGATACTAATAATACCGTCCCATATGGGATAAAACTGGCATGTACGTTAATTTTCAAACGAAACTATCCAAAAGTTTTCAAAAAACGGTTTGATGAAATTATTTTTGCGTTGTGGGGGTATTACAGAAAAACAGGGAAACAATGGGTCAAAAACTTAGTATTGTTACCTCATCGTTTGCAATCTTCAGAGCCATCGAATTACAATAGCATTCTGAAAACAATTGACATCGAGGAACTACCGTTAGTTAACGATTATACTTTTTTGGTCCTCAAACTGATTCGAGGCGATGATACTCCATACATACCACCGTCGCCTGAGTCAAAACTTAAAAACCAGTTTTGGCTCACCAACAATGGGAATCCAATTGAAACTACGGAAACCAGAAAGCTTAGAAAACACATGAGGGCTTATTTAGCACATTTGAAAGCTCCAAACCCGACGGAATTTGTAGTTTACATTCCAGAGGACAAAGATCGGGGTTCTTTCACCGCTATACAACATTATTTATACAAAGTTACTAGAAAATGCATGTCAGTTAAAAACATTGTTGGTAGGATAAAGCGTTACTGTGTGCAGAACCCAACTATTGCAAATAGTTTGACTAGTTTGAAATGTAGCGCGGTGAGGGATGGCCTTGATGCTAAAGCGATCTTTGACAACAAATATGATTTATGTTTCCAAGATTTGGAGGCAGTTTCTAAAGCATTTGATATATCTTGTGTGCTTATGGAGTACAATGAAGGTGATAAATGGACGGTTAATACTTGCTTAAAGAATCTTGATGCTCCACCTGCGGTGTTTGTTATTTATGAAAACCGGTGGTATGAAATAGAGATTCCATTTCATTTGATCAGGGCAAAGAGGGTTAAAAGTTGTACCATCCCATCGGTGAAAAAGACGAAGAAAAATCAAAGTTTTAGAGGTAGGAGCTTTAAAATTTCAACAAAAAAAAAGCAACGCGGGGCTAGTGGAGGTAATAAATCGCCGAAATCATCACCTTTAGCAAATAGTTTAGAATAGATGATATGATTTAATTGAACTATTTTTAACTGAAGCCCTCCACATTGTCAATAGCTGCTTATAATTATATAAACATTGCAAGTACGTTGTAAAGATTTTTGAGTTGGTATAAAGAAAGAAGTAAAAAAAAAAAAGCTTTGATGCGATAGACCTGATTTACACACTTTCAACAAAAAATTTCTGCTTTGTTAATATGTGGTTTTTGAAAAAAACCTTATTTTATCGCGTAAAGAAAAGGCTTCGTGTCGGCGGCGCGACTGTTTTGAGTTGAAACCCCTGGTTCCGTGCGGCTGTAAATACCACCACGCATATTCATCCTAATGTTTTACAAGTTGGTGAATGTGAAGCTGATGGTTGTTGAGCGACTTCATTGTTGACGTTTGAAGTGGAAGTAGTGTCGTTATTAACTTCTGAAATATTTTAGTTGTTATTTGGTGAAGAATTGTTGTTTGTTGTCACAAAATCGTCGTGTGCACTAGTTGTAGAAGTACTTGTTGAAGTTGGTTTATTGATATCATTATTGTCGGCTAAAACAGCCTGGGTATAGTTTTCAAATCCATATGTTTGTCATAGGTCTGGTGAAATATGATGTGGTTTATCTACAAAGTCGTTTAATGTTAATATATCGTATACTTTACCTCGAGTGGATATTTGGATTGCTGAGTTGGTTTGTAATTTTGAAAATTACGATAAGTGTTGTTATGAGAAATAACCTTGAGTACTACCTGGGATTTGATGAGTTGCAGTGTTATATTCATTTGAACCTTGCTGAGACCGATGTTCACACCTGTATTACCAGTGAACAAAGGTGCTTCGCCTAGATAAATTGCGTTATGTCCGCGTGAAGCGAACTTCCCATACTCGGACCCGCGTGTCTGCGTAATTATTTTATTTTACCTCTAGTTGGGACAAATGCAACACAGTCACATATATAATATATTTTAATCAGAATTATGAGAATACAATTACTAGTTGCAACGCTGCTAACAATCAAAGTTAGCGCTCCAATGGAGATAATTTGATATTTACCAGTCTTTCTTGCTCAGGAACTGAAGTGTACGGAGCAGAGGTAGAACAACTTGTGTGTGTTGCTGTGAACGCAGGCAACTTAGGAAGCGCATCGGTTAGTCACGCGCCAATTGGCCATTTTGGCAGTTGGTATAGTTTCTCATACTCCGATCCAGATTGTTCAAACGACGGCGTTAACTACCAACACGAGGGCGGTGGTTCAACTTATGTTACTAGAGGAAATAATGGGTATAATATATTTTCAGCTATGTACGCTGACGATCCAGAAGCCAGAATGTCAATTGGAAACAAATGTTCTCTAGGAGGCAAGGCAGTTAAGAAAATTAGCCAAACATACTGAGTGACTAACGATGTGACCGAAAACTATAGAATCGTGGATTCAAGTAATCTGAAGCCTGTAAGCGATGATAAAGTGATTCGGTACAGTTATCTTAGCGGGATCCTAGGTGACCAGAGTGACCGAGATGCAGAAGAATATTTTGGCAAAGAATGTCTTACAACTGTTGACAATCTACGCTTAAGATCAAGCAGAGTAGGTTATGATGAGCCTACAACAATGCTGCAGAGATGAATTGAATATAAGCAGCTATTAGCAATGTTAAAAAAACAAAAAAAAAAAACAACATTATTTTTAAACTATTATGCATAGCATAAGAAAATTGCAGTCCGAAACCTAATATATACATACGAAAACATCAAACCAAGATTTTAAACTTGTTAGATTGCCGTGGAGCGCGACTGTTTTTGAATTCAGACCCGTGTGGCTGTAGTGACCACCATCGAATTCATTCAATTTATCAACTCAACAGTTCACATATATGTATTTTACTTATTTAATTTTTTTAACTCAATCAATTTAAAAACCGAAACGTTAAAATTCTGGTGCTTATCAGCTATTTAAAGTTTGCTTTCTTAATACTTCTTTATCTATATACATTTTTATGTTGCTATTGTTATATTCTTCATTTTCATTTTAAACCAATAATATCAGAATGCAAGGTATTAACCAAGAGCTTGTCAAAAGCTACAAAACTGGACCAATCAAAGATAATGTCCAGGACTATTCCAACAGCGCTATGCATCTCCACGCAAGCTCAATAGCTTTTAGAAAAACGCCTTCTCTCAGCAGGCACCGTCAATCTGAACCGATTGATTGAGCCCAGCGATCAACTAAAGCAGACATGAGTAGCCGAAAACGCACGCAGTAGAAAGTTTCGATGGATTGAAAAAAAAAAAAAAAACAAAAAAAAACAGAAAAATAAAGTTTTGACGTTAGATCTGAATTACGCTTCAACAAAAGCAGCCTGCCTTGTCTAAAATTGTTTTGCAGGGTCTTATTACTTATTGCTCAAACCCGTGTGGCTTAAGCCACAACCACCACATTCCATTCAATATCAACTCAACAATAAATAACCAAAACCTTAAACCTCTGGTGTTTGAAAGCGGCCCAACGTATGTTTATTAATCCTAACTGATACAATTTAATTTCCTACTTTTTTTTCTTCCCTCCTTCACTTTTACTTTTACCAATTCTAAAAATAAAAATGGAAGAACATAACCAAGAGTTTGAATATAATTTCAAAGTAATTATGGATTGTAAACAAACTGGAGCCACCGAAGACAATGGTAATGACTACTATAACTACGTTATACACCAAAACATAATCATGACACCACCCACATCTCCACCCTACGATAAGGACCAGGGTCCAGTAGTGCAAAATGTTTATCCACCGTTCGGAGTTGATTATACACCACCACTAAATGTTGGTGAAGAGGTTATGGAACCTAGTATTAAGATTAAATTTCCAAAATTAGAGGAAATGGAACGTGGTAACCAACCACCAAATTATAAAAAGTTGTGTGGGGATCGTGGTAATGTTCCAAAACATGTACCTACTAGTTCAACTGACAGTGGTATTCCGCCGCAGGCGCCTTCTTTGTTTGCCGATTCTGATAATAGCCCGTTTGAGTATATCACTGGGACTGGGCGATCCGAAAGCTTAGCGGATTTCAATTATCCATCCAAGTTCAAGCAAGATATTAAACAAACCTGCTCTCCTGATTATGTATACTCTACTAGCAATAATATTATTGCAGAAGGGAAAAAACAAGATGGTTCAATTGATTTGCATGATGGTGTTGGATTACCAAGTAACAATAGCTTTAATATTCAAATTGGCAGGGCTATCTCACTAGAACAATACGGACAAAATAATTCCATCTTCACTGAAAGTTGTTTATTCCCAGAGAACAACACCGTTCCGCGAAACAATGATAATGCGTTAGTAAATGACAAATCAAAGATTTCAAATAAACGATATGATATTAACAAAACACCAGACCGCCCTGGATTGGGTAAACTCATTAATCAATCTGAGGTGTTCGCAACCAATAATCCATGGCAAAAGAACCTCGATGCTGCCGTCTACGTCCAACCATGTCCTAGTTTTTTCCAATCTGCCATGAATGGCCAGCCAATGGGACAACACAATAATGATTCTGTTCCTAGAATTAGACAGCCATTTGACTATAGCAAATTAGATATCGATTTTGAGAATCCACAATCGCGTGGAATTATCAATTTAGGCAATAATTTCAGGACGCAGGGGCAGCATGATTCCAACAATGTCAACAACCAAGTACAACATGGTTTTAGCGGAATTGTTAACAATATTCAACATGAGTCCATAAATTGGAATCATATTGATCTTCAAGGAATATACGAGTTTATCAATTCGAGTGATACAACCCCTCCAGCACATCTTAAGCCTACTAATTACTTTATTGACGCCAATAATCAGGTACATATTGTTGCAATAAATAGTAGTATGTAACCACAAAACTATCTGCAACAGCCATATCAGCAGTAACAACCACTGTGATAATGCACTTAGCACACGCACTTGGATTTGGGCAATTCAGCCATTTTAATAGAGATAGAATAAGTTGTAAATATTTTCCCTGATTTATTAATGTTACAGAATACTAAAGCCCCTTTATATTTAATGATACCACAGGTACTCTAATCCAACAAGAAACTGACCCAGCGTAATTTAACAGCCTCCTGCATTAAATCCAATAAGTAAGAATTTAGTAAGCATATTGCAGTAGATCCAAGTCCTTTGACAAAAGCTTCTACCAATCTACGCCGGTGGAGCTCGTGCGGCTAAGGCCCTCTCCATTGGGGTTTCTCTCCATCGGTCTACCGCCACGGTGGACCAGTGAAGGAAAGCATTTTGGCGACATTTGATAATTGATTCACGTGCCGCGTGACTGTTTTTGAATTCAGGCTCCGTGCGGCTTTTAACCACAAGCACCGCGTTTTGTTCATTGTATCAACTCAGTTTATTTATTTATTTTCTTCAACTCATCAATAACCGAAGCTTCTAATCCCCTGGTATTTAGTACTGGCTCGATATATGTTTTAATAATCCTTGCTTTTATATTTTTTAAACAACTTGCTATTTATCTTGTTTCTTGGCATTCAATCAAAATTCAATACAAACCCGATTTTTCTCAAAAAAAATGGAAGACTGTAATCAAGAGTTTGAAGATAATTTCAACTTAATCATGGCCTGTAGGCAAACTGAACCAACTAAAAACAATGATTATGACTACTTTAACGACATTATACACCAATATATAGGTACAACACCACCTCCACCTCTATCACCACTGCCTACACTACCGGCGCCAAAATACATCCGCACTGGGCCTAGAATGGCACCAAACTTCTCGCCATCTCCTCCGTTATATGATGAAAATAAAAACTTGGTGGTGCAAAATATTGACCAACAGTTTAAAACTGGCCATACCCCACTTAGTGAAGAGTTAATGGGCTCTAGTATTAAGATTGCATTGGAAGGTCCCACTAAGTCAACCTTATTCAACCAAAAAGGATCCACTGATTATACGGGTTTTAGTAGCAGTGCTGGTTCAGCAGAGAAAAAGCCAAATTATTTGCTTGGCTTGAATAGCGATGTTAAATCACCATGTCAAAGGGGCTTCAATGCTCCTATTGGTAGAGATAGTCCACCAAAACAAAATGGGGTAGATAGCTTTACTAAGCCTGCTGAGCAAAAGTTTTGTCAAACTAGTGATTTCGCCAACAGTGTTGAGGCACCAGGCAACAAGGTTTGTCAAAATAGTGATTTCACTAACAGTGTTGAGTTGCCAGGCAACAAGGTTATATTACCGGACGGCAAAATTGACTCGAAAAATGGCTTTGCTAGCTCCGCTAATTACGTTGAACTATCAAACCAATTCAATTCGAATAAAATTGCCGGAAATTTTGCAAATAACCATATCGTTTCTCGAAATAATTATACTGATAATGGTCCACCAAATGGTAATGCTTATGTTTCAAACCAACAATACCAATTTAATGAGTTAAACATAGCACCAAACCAGTCCAGGTTGAGTAGATCCATCCATCAGCCTGATCTGCGACAAACGCACTTGACTGCTGCCAGCTACGTCGAGGCACAACCAAGTTTTTTCCAATCGGCAGTAGACGACCAGCGAATGGGGCACCACAACATTAGCGCAGTTGTTAGTAATGACCAACCAACTGACAGGTTTGATATCAATGCTGGGAAACTTGAGCAGCATAGATATATGGACCCCAATAATAATGCCAACTCACAAATCCAAAATGGCTCTAGAAACTTTCATAATAATTTTAGTCGAAATTTGCAATTTGAGCTTTACCAATTTGAACAACGATAGTCACCAAGAAATATATGAGCTTATCAACGATATCAGCAGCATCAGATTTCGAAATTTTTTCCAATCGAAAGAATTTACCTGTCAAAGAAATGGGTAATATTTCTCAAGCGTTTGGGATCCCAGGTGTATTGATGCAGCATCGCAGGGTTAGGGGGATTGAAATATTGGAATGTGAAAATTTTGGTAACTGGAATAGACTATAGACCTCATTGTTATTATAAAAATGCTTTTTTCTTTAATAAATGGTTAATGTGTGCAACCCTAGTTGAAATGGAGACACTTAGAACATCATTTGAAGCTTGAAGTTATGGGCAACATCGAGCGAACTTACGAGCTGCATAGTAGCTTGTGGTTGACGCAAAATCTTCAACAACACGTAAAACCTCCGCAAAATCATCACCATAGTCCCCAATAAAGGAATTAAAGCAAAAAAAAGGACAACTTTCGAGGTGTGCCATTGGAGAAGGTGGGAGGTCTACGTACTGATTAACTCGAGTGTATATACATCGCAATCAAAAACATTACCGATCACATTATAAGCAAACGTATATACAAGCTGCCAAGTCCATTCCTCACTATCGTTGGTCTTTATTGATCCACCAACATTCTCAAAACACTGATACCTTACCGTTGTTTTTTTCCTTTTTCTTCTTCATTTTTTTCAAAGTAACCAAAAATTTTAAGCTACTACCTCATCACGCCGTTACGCGCATAGATGCCCTCATTGAACACCTGCAACCTCCATTTGAGGCACCTTTTTTTGTTTTATTTTGTTTTCCTCACCACCATACAACCATCACTAATACCAATATTTGCAATACCAACACGACACACTCCAATAAAATAATAACATTAATACATAGACATAAATAAATATTAGTAATACAAATAAAAACCAAAAAAAAAATTAAACAGACACGAATTTCTGTTATATAAAAAAATAAAAAGTTTTATAACTTTTTTTTTTGTTTTGCTCCCCGATAAATAAAAATAATAGAAATAATAATAATAATAACTAACAAACTTTACCGGTATTGATAGTACTGTTGTTGTTGCTGTTGCTGCTGTTGCTGCTGTTGCTGCTGTTGGTCAAACCCGTAATACCCAGGATGAGAAGGAATCATCCCATATTGGGCGAATTGAGGTTGAAGTTGAATTTGAGGTTCATAATGAGACGGCGGCGGTGGATTGGCACTAGTAGTCAACTCCAAAGCCCGTTGATTAGCTTCTTCTTCTTTTTTCTTCTGTTCAGCCAATTTTTGGCTCTCTTTTTGTAATCTTCTCACTTCTTTAAACTCAATTGGTCGTCTTTTCTTACCATGTCTGGACAAATGGACATGAGAGTTCAAATGGTTCAATGTACCGTACCCCTTGGGACAACCATGCCAATCACATTTGTAAATTCTATCTATTTCATCATATTTTCTTCGTGGCCGTTTTTTTTGTTGAACGTTTGGTAAACTAACAAAGTCATAATTAGTTTGGTCAGTGGTGTTATTAGAAGCAGAACAAAAAGATTGTGGCAGCGGTTGTTGGTGGTTGTGACGGTACAATTGTTCTCGGGTCATTGGGCTATAATATTGTTGGTGGTGTTGAAGATCTTCTGGCGTTGATGCCATTGGAGGAGCTACTACAGCATATGGATTAATTGTGTGGTGTTTAACATGCTGATTATCATAATAAGGCATTGGGATGGTAGACATGGCTGGGTTGGTAAAGTTGGTTGCCAAGTTAGCCGGGCTAGTGGAGGTTGTTTGGTTTGAGTAGTAGTACCCTTCTTGATCCAATGGGAAATTATTAATAGTGCTAGTAGAAGTCAACAACGACAAGTCTAAATTAGTTAGTATATATAGTTTATTCTTTTGGGGTTCTTGTTTTGTTTTTGTGGTTCATGTTTTTGAGGCTATTTTATGCAAGTGCTCCAAAATGGTTTGATGCGTATGCAATCTTAACGCATGCAGACCTCAAAAGCAAACAAAAAAAAAACAATTTATAGTAATAAGAACAGGACGTACCATATTGTGATGGAGGTGAAGATAGTTGGGTGTGGTCGCTACCAACGCTGGCCATCGACGAGGCAGAACTCGAGGGCAAAGTGCTTGGGTTGTATCGAGAGTTGGATACCGGCAAGGCAGTGGAAGTAGCGCTATTGGTCCATAGACTAAACAAGCTGTTGTGTTTAGTAGTAGTAGTGGTTGGATCAGTATTTAAAAATGCAGGAGTGTTGTTTAAAGAGTTGGAGGAGTCTGGGTTGGTTGGTAGGGGAGAGTAATCAGATGTTGTGGTAGTGTCATTAGCTTTAGTACCTGGAAATGTACTGTCGCTCATGATTGTTTAGTAAAATGCTTATAGTAGTGTTGTTGCCTAGGTTATTTGAGTTTAGTGAGTTAATAGAACTTGGCTAGTTTTTTGTATAAAAGAATCAGGGATATCCGGGGGTTTTTATAACTTTTTTTTTGGAATTATTAGTAAACACTTATTAGACTAGTAGGGTTCAACTGGATTTATGGCAAATTGATGTTTAGGTAGGAGCGATGGGGTAAATGGCGTATTGGCGAAAAGGTAATGTGAATTTGAAAAAGAAAGAGGGTTTGGTGCTTATACCTAACCCTAATTTTTATGATAAATATTCAACCTTTACTTTTTGTGATTAAAAAAAAAAAAAGAAAGAATTGGTTAAAAAGAAAATGTTGGGGAAAAGGTAATAATCAAAAAGAAAGAAAAGAAACTATATAGAAATAAGAATCTTAAAAATTAAAAGGACCAATAATGAATATACTGGTAAGCTTTACAACACCAGATTATCTCCCTACTAGTGTCGGCTCTAACCTTGATAATCGCATTGATCATTAGCCATTGTTCATTGATCGCAGTCTATTGTAGTCATTATTGTTAATGGAGATAATCACCATTATTTTAATTCACCAACCACCAAACCTCAGAAACAATAAAAAAGAATGCCGAATTGTTGTTGTTTATTCTGTTTTATGGACCCGGTAACGGGGCATGCTCATGGCCTGTTCTTATAGTCGTGTTGCTCTTCGGAATTCGAACTAGTTAGGAAATAATTAATACGATCATTATTAAAAAAAAAAAAAGCAACGGTATAAAATAATAATAAAAACGGTAAAAATAATGGAAGAATAAGGGAGGTTGAGTTGGTTTCTTTTTTTTTGTTTTGGTTTTTGCTTTTAATATCCCAAGCAGTGCACGCTTGTAATTTTTTTAAGGGTAGATATTAAATTAAACGAGAAAAAGTAAGCGTAATCTTGGAAAAATATAAAACGGGTAGATAAGATCTGAGATCTATCTAAGTTCCCAACTGGTTTTGTAACACAATAATAATAATAATAAAACACAACACAACACAACACAATGTGATAGATATATTCCATCATCATTTTCGTCCCTATTTTTTTTTGCCGACACGATTCATAGAAATCCTGGGGGGTCTATTGAATTGACTACCTGATACCTGCCGTTCAGATAATATCCAAAAAAAAAAAAAAAAAATTTAAATAAATAAATAAAGCAATCGACCACCTTAAACATCAAGAATATTTTTTTTTTGCTTTTTGCTTTTCATCAATCTTCTTATCTATTGTCCAAGTTTTAATCCATTAACCCTTACATTATCCATAACATTAAAAAAGAAAATGATTCCTATGTACAAAATAATAAATAACAAAGAAGAGTAAAAAAAAAAAAATTTTGAGGTAACATTCACAACGAATAGTTGGGGCTTTCTTATTTATTTATTTGAGGGGATCCGATATTAAAAATTAATGGTAATATTAAAAAAGAGGGATGATGAGGATGTGCTGCTTGAAAAATTCTAGACAAACGGGAGGAAAAATGATGATGATAGGCTTCGCATCGCCTTTTGACATTTAATTAAAAGGTATTAAAACTAAACATAAAATGTGTTTTAATACCACTTGAGCGTTTTACTGCGTATGCATATTTTATATGCGTAAAAACTTAATAATGCTGGGGCGTAACAAAGTGGGGACCAAGATAAATATCACAATGTTAAAAAAATTAAAATGCCAGATACGTTATAAACTAAGAAATTAAAAAAACTAAAAAATTGAATGAATAAGTTCAGACCCCACGGTCGCGCCGGCACCAAAAACGGCAGCGTTACCAAATTTACCACCAATCTTTTTCAAATGTGATTCTTCTTGAGGTTGTGCTTGTGGTGGTGCTTGTTGTTCAACTACTTGTTGAGGTGGTGGTGGTTGGTAATACTGCTGTGGTGGAGGAGGTTGGCCCCATGCTTGTTGTTGCGGCGGATAATACCCTGGATACTGCTGTGGTGGTGGCCCTTGGGGTGGTGGAGTTTGCATTGCTGGAGCCCCTGGAGGAGGTGGGGCATAAACTTGCCGTTCTTGTTGTTGCATTTGCCGCTTTTCATCATAATGAGGTAAAGAATGAGTAGATTGACTGGCTGGACCACTAACAACTCGAACATAATTAGCTGGGAATAAACCTTCTTGTTCGGTATTCATATCTTTACCTTTCCACCAATCATTGTTAGGCTTTTCCAATACAATAATACGAGAACCTTTAATTAAATTCAAATCGGTAGGATCTCGAGGGTTGTAATCATATAATGCTTCACAAATTTGGCTATTGTCGTTAGATAGTGGTGATGGTGGTGGTGGTGGGGCGATGGACCGGGATGCTGCAGGAGAAGTCTCACCTTCCAACCCCACTGGGGGGTTATTTGGGTTGTGCCGTTGCGGGAGTTTGGAGTCCAAATTGTTGTAAAAACCTTCAGTGATTACGCCAGAATCTTTTAGAAATTCCAGTTCCTAGATTTGTTAGTATGGGAACGTATTCAATAAATGCGTACATTTCGAACGGATGTTAATGCTCTGTTAATTACAGCGGAGTTAGACATTACTTATGTTGTGTTGTCTTCCTTTTTTTTTTCTTGTCAAATGTCGTTGTGAAGAAAACAGGTGGATTGTTGGGCTTTTTGTAACAGGAGAGTCAAGTTTTTTTGTTTTTTTTTAAATTGGTGTTTGGGAAGATTTCAGTGGCGAGCTTATTTTATCAAAGCGTAAAAAGAGGAATGGGCACCCCAGCCCCGGCTGCCGGCCTCCGGGCCCGGCACAGCCGACACCCGTTTAAATATTTCTGCGCCACCTTCTCGCGGTAAATTGACAATTTCTAAAGACTTCCGTAGCCGAGTTTCACTGTAAATATATTTGGAGCAGATAAAAAGGGGGATAGAAAGAAGAATTGAATGAATCTTTTGTCTTTTGGGTCCAACGATTGGATTCTATTGCACTAATCGTTGTTCATGTTAACTAGGGTTTAGGGTTGGTAAATCTTACCATAGCTATGGCTATAACGATCATAGCTGGTTATTCACAACATATGAAGAAAAGAAACTGGATCTCAAAAGTCTGTTATAATAATTTGATCTTTTGATGGCAATAGATCAACAATTTCTTCTAATTGTGAGATTTTGTAAGCACTAGCGTGGTTAGTTTTTTTATTTTTGTTGACCCCTCCTTGCCCATTAGCTTAATAGTTGCCGTTATCCGTTCTAATAAATTAAGATTATAGTTCAATTATATTATCTGATAACAGATTAAAATTAGCCAGTAAAGTAAGTTTGTCTATTTATAGGAAATTGATAAGTTATTGCGTAATAAATCTTTTTGACAAATTGTAAAACTGGTACTGAAGGCTTAGGGTAGAGAGAGAGAGAGAGAGAGAGAGAGAGAGAGAGAGGGGGTCATGAGTTGAAGAATTTACTAGCATGATTGATAACCAGCTGGCCAAATTGCTACATAACAAGTTGGTAAAATGCCGTTTCAACGTTTGTGGATTTGGTTTAAACTATTTTTGGATTAACAACAATCAATCTCTAAATTTCGATCGATACCGCATATCTCAGTTATTTGTCGATTGGCAAGGCGCCCATCCAACACTTTCCAAACAAGGATTCAGCGTTGCATTTGTATTATAATATTATAAAGATGATCAAATTTTTGAGTGTAATGATCAGCTTACTCAGGAAACATTCCCCAAATTCATAGATACATGAGGAGGAAGGTGCTTTACATATATCACCATGGTTTGGGTATCAATATGTTGTCAAAACGTATCGACCAATATCTTATATTTGGTAAAAATATATGAATATAATGTAATATATCAAGGGTTTGGATCAATTATTTTCAACTACCACTTACATAACTGGAATGAGGCATTATAGATTGTCTAAAAACCAATCACATTCGCACCAGCTATTTCATAAATCATGTTCTTTTGGTCAAGAACTTTGGGCCGATAGCGGACGACTGACTCGGCAACGAACATAATCAACAAAAAAAAGAAGGTTCATCGGAAACTAGGAACTTTTAATGCCGATCAATTTGATGCGTTTCATCAACCAACTGCGTATTTTACACCTTAAAAATTTTCTGATATCAAGGTCTACTTCCTTTTTTTTTACTTTTTCTTTCCGTGAATTAAAATATTAATAAATAATTTATTACCAATGGCTGTGTAATACAAGTTATTGGGCCCCAATAAAGAAGTCTTTTTTTTTTTTTTCTTACCGATTTCTTTTGCGGCTTAGTAATGTACGTTAAGTTGTTAGAACGCACGACAATCGTTCCATCACGAGAGTCTGATACTATACACAAATCATAAAAAAGTAACCACAAAAAAGGGCTTACGCAGCAATAGTAATAATTAGGTTGCAAGAAGTAAGCTTAAGCAATGTTCCATGCCGGTGTTGTAGATCTCTAGTATAAGCTTACAGTTTTAATCTTTATGTGATTGACATTTAATTTCGTAATAACATGATAGGAAAAAATATCAAATACGAACGTAAATAGCGCCAAAAAACAAGCATATGTTTGGGTTATGCAGTAATGAAATGTTGGAATCATCAGAATATGTACTTGACAATAGTAAAATTGAGGTTGCCGCTATTTAATATTACACAATAACATTACCGTGTACTATCACCGCATTTCTTAGCCTTATTGTTAATATCTTGCTTATAAGCCAGGTCTATCTTCAAACTACTCTATATTTTTTCAACTCTCTTTTGGTCTCTCTTGTACTCACCCAGTGTTTATAATTTTGAGGCCATAATGGCAATTCTTTTTTGTCAAATGAGTTTGGGCCGGTACGGCTCAGACTTTATTTAAAACAAAAAACAAATCCATCTTACCCTGATTAAAAGCATGTAAATATTTTTTTCTTTTACAAGCTACGTTAGTTGCGGGTGTGTTAATGACGGGGTGAGGTCAGTTTAGGACCCCAACGGTTTTTCCCAACGCGGCACACGTATTTCAATATAACTAGCATAAATGTCTCGGGTAGATGCATCAAAGATCTATACAGATAAACCTAATAAGCCCAGAGATTGTCGTTGATAAACATGATCTGCATAATTAAGTGTCTCAGAATATTAGGGCTTGGAAAAAATCAAGCTGCGGAAGATATCGCGGTTTGAACAAAAGAAACTAAATACCTGGTAAAGGATAATATTATATCTGATATATATATAAGGGGGTTTGCGTTGGTGGCTTACTAAAGAAACCCGAGTGTAATTGAACAGGGAGGGCTCCTTTCTTTTCTCAGCATAATTAAAGCTATAGATCCTTTTTTTTTTTTTTTTTTTTTTTCCCAAAGCCTCCTATTATAATATTAGACGTTAGATATTGTCATTAACCCTTGATGGCCTACTAATTTGAGGCCTTGTATCCTATTCCAATCGTCATAACTAATTATCCTCAGATCACAAGCCAAAAAGACAACTGGTGGAACCCCACTCAAAAATTGTTGAAAAGAAATACTAGTAAGCCTTCCCAAAACCGCTAAACAATTAAATTGTTTTTTAATTACAACATATTAAATTGCGCGCCATGCAGATGAGATAATAATAATAATAATTTTTTGTGCACGATATGTGCGCATTCGTATTATTGAAATCTGATTTTACCGCATCGTGCACATGCATAGCTTTTCTCTTTGGCGTGGTTTTTAGCATCGATATCACGCGTGGCTGACCACTTTAGGCTACCCTTCTCTTTCAAGCGGGTGGAAACCTTACAGCACATTATTCTTTTATGGTAATTTTTTTTTGTCCTATTATATGAAAAATATTATATTTCAGATGGCCCAACTGGTTGGGTGGTTTTAATTTGGTTATAGTGGTCACAATCCGTGAGCCGCATCGGCTAGAGAAACGCCCTACCGCGCTGTGATAATTTGTACATAACAAACTGGTCCAAGATTATAAACAAATCAAAATAGTGAATGTGGCAGTCATTATAATTCTAGGAATTTATAGAAATGGGTTATTTGAACAACTGTTTATTACCAAACATGTGGATATTCTATGATTAGTTATTTTTTGTTTTTTTTGGTGCCGGAAAACAATTATATAATATCCATCACGCAAGGTCAAATGAACACACAAGACATTTATTATAAACTAGTCAAAAAACTCTACAGACCCCACACAAACCCCATAATTGCTTAACCAATTTGTTCACTTTTTGTTTCTCTCAACAGTTAAATTTCAGCTTTTCAGTGGTCGGTTTTGGCAACCTAAGGGCAGGGTAGACCCCTAACCCTAGGCTACAGAGAAATGGGTCGTCACAGCAAAATTTCAAAAGAAACTCAAGTTCTCAAGCAGATATAAACATTGGTTAACTGCGCTGTTTTGTTGATAGATCAACATCAGAACCCAGCTGCCATTGGTGCGATTGGTGCGATTGGTGCGTTAGCGTGGCTCTTGAAACTCTCTCAAATCGATAACTGCCCCTCCGTCCAAATTATTGTTAGTTAATAAGTGCTAATGAGCCTAGCCCTTCCGTTAATTAGTGATCAGGTTTTAAAGGGAGGGGCTGGAGTTTGACCTATAAAAGGAGAGGGAAAATAAGAGTTGTTAACTAAAGTCATCGTGGGTAGAAAAAATGATCATGGGTTGAAAACTAAACCCTAGCATAGTATTCAAAAACAGTTAACCCTTTCTTTACGTAACAGTTTAGCGATAAATAGATTAGTACAAAATGCTGTAACCCACGTTTTCATTGGAAGGCCGAGTTGAGGATTTGAGCACCGTTGCAACTGCTAATCGCTTGGTTGGATGAGACCCCATAGAATTCAGCTAGCAGGGATGGTAAGCTCTTACGCTCTCACTGATCAAGATTTAAAGTTTGGACAAAGATAAACCTCAAGTGGTCTGGGTACTAAAATACCATTTGCGATAATGGTAGACATCTTGGGGTGCTGAGTTGAAGTTAGTTTTGGATGGATCGTTCCGCTAACTAATATCATAGATGGTTATAAAAAGGGAAGAGAGAGGGCTCCGGTAGTTGAGTTTAGTTGAGGTGTTGTCAGTATCAGTGTATGGCTTTGGGGGTTTATACTAGCCGTTTCACAGTAGCTCCTCTATCATTTGTCCGAGAAGTTCAATTCAACAAAGATAAACCCAAAACTTTAAATTTAGAAAAGGAAACTCATCTTTTTTTTATTTTACTTTTTTGCTTTTTTACTTTTTTTTTTTTCCATAACGATCAACGTGCATATAATAAAACCATGCAAGAGCAGAAATTTTGAGAGCTGCATATAGTTACTTTTGAAATGCGTGTTCCGATATATTATCCTAAAAATAACAAGTTTAATCTCCTATTTAAATTCTTATTAAATTTCAAATGCATCAGGATGATATTTGAAGAGCTGCAATTCCGCACCCCCTATTCTGCTCGAATAATCATTTCTAACAAAATCACCGTAATATATTGTTCAAGCACATTTTTCACAGTAAATGCATCCCCAAATTTAAATCTACTATAATTCCCCTAAATTGGTCAGGCAAACTTGTGGTGATTCAATCAATCTAATCTTTGTTTTTACTTCAGCAAAGGATTGCTTAACCATGGCTTATATCAGGCATAATATTACAGCGGCTGCAAACCCTTCCTATCAGGTATAGTTTATCACGCGAAGGATCACCCAGATGTGGTTAGTTTGTTTTCTTAAAAAGCGTGGTAAACCGTTTTCATTTGAGACATTGTAAAACTTCAAAAAAAAAAAAAAAAAAAGAAAAAAAAAGCAATGATTAATGAATGAAGCATACAGAAACAAACGCAACAATTTTTTTAATAAATTTGACATTTAATATCATGGTATCGAAGGGCATGCGTAATACAAATTATGATGCTACATCAGGTTGATAATTAAATTGCAGTTGGGTCAATGAGTTATACGTCCATGATGCGCCCGTCCTAATAGATATATTAAACACAGCTTCAGCAATGGTCCTTATTCGCAAAAGTTCTTATACGCATTGATGCACACAACAATCGTAAAATTAAAGTATAATTAAGCTTACATGTTCGTAATAACTAGTGGTTCTATCAAATATTTTGACACGATTTAGCTAGTGCGCCCATTAGACACAATAAACATTAATAACCATTCGATAGGTTTTTTTGAACGTTTTTTTTTTACTTTAATCTTAAACAGCTATCAAGATTTTGGCGGTTTTGTGCGGACTTCCAGGTCACCCCGTTCACTAACTCTTTCTAAACTACCCCACTTTTTATACTTGTTTTGATTTTGAGGTTGCATACGTCAATTGTTTTTTTTCTTTTTGTTTGTGCCTATAAAATCTGAAGTTGAGGTAGTATTATGTTTCCGAGACGGCCCACGAAATTGATTCGGAAGACACCAAAAATTTCGCCAAAGTGTGAAGAAATAAAGTTGTTATTACGCCCCTTAAACTTGTTTAATAGAATATGTGTGCCCCAAATTTATTAGGGTGGCCTGCGTTGATTTTCACAATATTATGATTGTCATGAAATTTGTGGATGAGTGGTGCGTTATGGGATCAAACCGACCGATAAAAAAATCTTTAATATAAGAATAGTCATTCTACAATAGTTTCCAGCCAGCCGTGCTGAAAACTTTAGATTCTGAAATTTTATTGGAGCTTTAGGATGTTTACATCAGGCAGACACGCACCTCCCTAAACCATGCATAATATTGGATTCTATATAAATATCGTACCTTTTGATGCTATTCCTCATAATTGCTGGCCCAGATATCTGATTATATTATTACTAAACCCCAACTGAACATTGCAGCTATGACATTGAATTCCAATAGATTGCAAATAACAAACATCTTAGATCTGATAACATTTAAGAATTCGCCACTTTATAAACACCTTATAAGCTGTATATTAAAATTAATTAGGAATTGTGGCTTTGGCATATGTAGTTGAAATAATACTGCATAACGTTACATATATGTACGCGTCCCTCTTTAGCAGCCATCTCCCTCATTCAATGTACTGTATACATGACGACATAGCTTGATAAAAGTTCAAATAGACGAAACCGAGGCTATATACATATATCCCCCCCCCATCATATGATACACCTACTCTGGGCTAATCAATTATATCTGCGCAGTGTCTATAGTTGGAAAATTGCTCCGATTACAGCCAAAGCAATTCTGCAAGAAATAATAAAAAACATGATGCAAAACACCTGCCTTGGTGGAATTTGATAACGCTTAGAACACAATAAGTTTGTATCATAACACATGACGGTAACTAACAATAAAACGTTTTAGCATTATACATTTATAGTATAATAATGTCTTCAGTGTGACCACCGCCTTTAACCGTTTTTATCGAGACGTTATTTAATTGATTTGAGGCCATCCTAATAAAATGCGTGGTTACGTAATGGTAGCCTAAGAAGCTCAGCGCCTTAGATGCGTATGAGTCAAACGGTTAAGATTCTGCGGAGTTTTAACCAGCGTTGTTGCGGGCGCCCGCGAAGGATTCTTAAAATTGGTTCTTTTTTTGTTTGTTTCGTAATGGATGGTTTTAGGTGGTTTCTAATTGTGAAACAAGGCCCGTGCGGCTCAGGGTGTTTTTTTGTTGTTGGACGGATTACGTCCCACCATTAGCGCCCGATAATTAACAGAGAATACATTGAGACGTTTCAGTGGCGCGTATTCCTGATAGCCCGGTGATTCATAACTGTTGTGAATGCGTTAAAAAGTCGCTTTTCAAACACTCGCACTCGCTTACTATCCATCAATCCACAAAACATTAAGTAATTCCAGCCTTTCTTTGTTGATCAATTGGTGAAGTATTCACGATGACATTGAAAAAGAAGAAGGTAAGAATAACCCAAATGGGGCATTTATACCACGACTGATGACAGTTATAGTAGCAATGATAATAAAAAAAAGGGAGCTGGAAAAGAAGACAACGAAGACGACTCTGTCTGTATCGAAAGGTCCAAGTAGTTGAATGGAAATGGAAACACACAAACATTGTATTTACCTTGTTAAACATAGACTATTCCTGTTAAGGAAGGTTTTTTTGATTATAGGAGTAAGCGTTTTACTGTCGACATATGAACTTATCGTGGCTCATTTCAGGTATCTGAACAAGGTATATGCCCATTGCAAAATATAATATCTGACCCTGAAGTGAATAATCATGTACTGACCGTACTTCTGCATATATATTGGTTTCCAACTAGTTTATTATCTTTATCCACATCCCAAGATGATAGTTTACTGCAGTGGAATCAACTGGGGTTGAATTTGGGCATGTCAAGCTGTTCCAGAAGAGTCTTTGAACTTTTCTTGATTCATTTCTCCACCATTTTTAGCTTTTTCGAAATTAATCTATATAATATAAAACCGCTCTATAAAATAAATAACAAGCCAATATATATCCCATGTTGTCCAGCATCTCTTTTAGATTATATTTCTTCCTCAAAGTAAAAAAAAAAAAAAATTGGTAATTTTTACCTTATTTGGGCCTAAGGACTAATTCCCAAGTATTCTTAGTAGACAATTACCTAATTACATTAATAATCGGGCAAACTTTTCGTCAGGGTCGCTACTCTGTCTAAAAAATTTGGCGCATCAGGATTAGAATAATTAGAATATCCAATTTACACGCTTATCCGTATTAACCATCTACCTTACTTTCTAATATTACCACAATCCAAACTTGAAGAACTATGAAGCAGTAAACTAATACTTTTTACTGTCCATAAAATTATAGCTTCTTTTCACACCAATTAACGCTACGTTGTTACCCCTAACTCTATTTTTCTTTTTAACAACTAGTAAGCTTGTAACATGTTTAGCAGACTTTTGTTTTAGGGCTCGGCTATATTTAGATTAGGTCGCTAGCACTTCTGCTCCAGCGCTTTAAAAAGTTCGTTCTTTGTTGTATTTTCAAAACTTATTTTTTGAGTTTAAATTTTGGGGACCCAACTTTTCTTTCTTTCTTCATTTTTATCTTTGATAGGAGATACTTTAAAATTTTTTTTCTAAAAATACAACTTGAAGTTTTTTGAATTTCTTCCTAACTCCAGGTTCTATTGCTATTTCAATACATTTGCCTGGCTATATTAATAAACCAACTCATCATAATACGCGCATAGTTGGCGTACCTGAAACACTATACTTATCGCGCGGCTTAAAACTTGAGCATATTAAATTATTCACGTAGGCCACCAAAAACACCAACTCTATTAGAGTTAACAACATTTTCTGTTTCTATTTGTTTTTTTTTTACAATGACAACTAGCGAAGACAAACTACGACGACAGCGACAAACTCGTCGTAAGCCATCATCATCATCATCATCATCATCATCATCACTATCTCATCGAACTGCTGGAGAAACCGAACGACAAAACGTTGAAGATAGTTTTATGAGAACAGGTAAATATAGCCAAACTCAACCAACAGTTATTGACTTCGTGATTGCAGTTATTTTATTCACCGGGCATATATTGATCCCACAACATTGTTCCTGGCAGCGAAATAAAGAAGACAGTGATGGTCATGACCAAGCTGAGACTATGGAGTATGAAACATGGCGGGACGACCTTATTGCATGGGTCAACATGGATAAAAATAACAACATCCCATACGAATTGAAACTAGCTTATTATCGAATCTTTGAATTGAATAGTGAACAAGTTTTGGTGGGTACGGTTCTAGAAATTTGGAAGATTTTGTTTGAATATGATGATATGTATGAAGGTGGGGAAGGAATGTGGATTAAATACTTGACCTGTTTACCAGCTGATCTTCAAAAGAAAAATTTTGAAACGCTTAGAGCTATAGAACAAGAAATTCACAATTTTGGGGATCATAAGGAGTATGAACGGTTAATTTCGAAGTTGATGCATGGGGAACAAACTTCGTTGTGTGGTTCTTTGTCTCCTGCTTTGTATTCTCCAGAAGGGTTTAGCTCTTTAGTGAATGAAAAGTTGACAGTACCAAATACTTTGGGGGATGGTAAAAATTATTATAGTGCAACGCCCAATCCTAGATACTTATGCTATAATAACATTTCCAGTCCAGAACAAACATCAACTGAAAGGTCATTGGCTGAATCATCATCATTGGCGGGAGGGCGATCATTAATGAAAAGTCCATCACCAGAAGAACAACAATCAAAACGACAAAAATTAATGAGTTCACATAATGAGCTAAAGCCCGATAAACACACCCCACCATACCAACCAGAAATATTAGAATCATCAACTTATTATTATTCTTGTAAGCAGGAATTGTTAACAAATGGTACACAGAGAGCACCGCAGAGTTTTTATGAACGACTACAACCGCAGCCATTACTAATATCTAACAAAAACAACCTCACAGGCCAGCAAAGACTCATGTTGAGGTTGCAGCCCCATAAACCACTAAGTCAGTTCCCGTTCGCTACACCACCAAGTGATTATAATTTATCTCAGCAGCAATTGATGGTTCAAAAACAACAAAAACTACGGCAAGCTACAGACCAAAAACTTTTAAATACAAAAAGTGTCGTAAATAAAATGCAAATATCTCCAACACCACCATTGGTTAGTTTTAGAAAACAGCAACCACATAAAAAGGTGCCACCATATTATTTACGAAAAATAGCAACTTACAATAGTTATTTATCGAAGATTGGTCAGCTTCCAAGCCAGCAGAGATTGATTAAAAGACAGAAAGAAGGAAAACCACCTGACCAGGTTAAAAAGTTTGGTGAAAGTTAACAATAGAGCTGCTGATTGCGATTGTGGACAACAAATACAAAAATAGATTCATCACACGCTACAAGTACAGGACAACTAGCACCAATTTTTAACTCCCAATTTATAAGTACACCTTGAATAGTTTTTCATATTTAGTTTATTTAGATTGTTCAACTCAAGATTAACGAATAACTCAAATTGGATTTGCGTATCTACCTGACTTACCCTGAATCGTAAACTAAATTACATAACATCTGACTAATGTTTTTTACCCCGACTTTTTTTCCCGCGTTGTCAATTTTAAGACCCGGTCCCAATAATTTATTCTTGACGACCATTTGATAACGTAGAATGAAAGACAGATCGTACCTCATGACAAATATATTGATACCACAAAGTGTTGAATCAGAAGATTGTAACCCTAAACCCCCCATTTGATACAAAATTTATAATCTAAACCAGCATTATTGCGTTATCAGATAATCAAAATACCCCACAACTGCACCACATCTCCCGATCATGTCGAATCCATCGCAACTTCAAAGTACACCGTCGATCTAACCAGACTTTATGGCACTAAAACTATTAACTATTGTTTCCATACCTTTTTGATACTAGATGGCCCAGTTGAACTAGGCACTGTGGATAACAAATATATAGCACGGGTGAAGGTACCCTGTTTCAGAGCCCCGCGCTTCTGGCCATACTGTATATCTCCATACCACTTCAAGGCAGTCAGTCAACTTGAGCTCAAAATAAATTACCTGGAGAGTTTTGATCAAAATCACTAATTCATATTGTGGAAATGGTCATGCTTATAAGCTCATAATGAATGAATTAGCTGCATTACCCCAATAGTGTATAATGACCAAGTTGCTTTTGGACACTGAATCTATGGGATATTATTTTTAACATCATAAGCTTAGTATTGCATATTTATATCTTTACTTTTACTTTATTATTAGTAAATGATGAGCAAAATACATCAACCTTGTACCGACTTGCCTGTTTTATCCTTTTCAACAACTTTGCAAACTCCTCCTCATTTGACACCTCCACATGTCCCAAATCACACTTCTCCAATTCTCTAAACTCCAACGGTTTCAATTTTAACACCCGTTCAACCATATCTTTCCTTCTTGTTTCCCATGTACTCTTCAACCTCAGTTTTAAAAACTTCAACCTACGCATGAGGCTCAGTATTGCATGTACATGGTAAGGTGAGCTAGCCAAAATACTAGTCAGCTCGAACCATTCCAAGTTTTCCAAAACTTGATGGCATTGATAAGGAATGTAAGTTAGTGTTGATATTTCAGGAACAACAAATTTAGACAAATTTGGTGTTGATGTTAGCGATTTCAAATGCCCATCATTAATTGGTGAATAAAACTCATCGGGCGAATGAACCAATTCCAGATTCTGAACCAATGTTAATAAAACTTCAAAATTATGGATCTTGGCCACTTTTTCAAACAAACTGGGGTCTGCTACTATATGAATATTAAGAGTTGTAATCAATGGGTGGGAAGATAAAAGACTCGACAATGTATACAAAACCTGGTGGTGCCGTTTGAGCCGCACCTCCGCCACAATGTCCTGTAGTGACTTTATCTTTGAATGGGATTCCAAAAACCAAGCAATCAAACATGAATCGGTATCTTGGTTTATAATAAACCGCTCAACTTTTGGAAACTGGATATCACTGGCCATCAGCAATTTGCTGGTAATGGTAGATATGTTGACAACTCTAGCAAATTGTGCCAAATACCTCATTCTATCTATTGATACCAGCCCATCTTCAAACATTTGCAAATATTTATCAAAAAAATCAGGGTGTGTCATGTTTTTATACGTGAAAATATCGTGGAACCAGTTCTTGGAGATTGGTTGGCAGCTGGCTCCATCATCATCCACCGCTAAATGACGTTGAATTTCCAATATAATTTCAAAAGGTAACCGCATTGAAAATATCCAAAATTCCAAAAGAAAAAATAAAAGTAATCAGGGATTGTAAATTGAGGAAATTGGAGGGTTTTATATTTGTGACCGTTAAGGTTCGTGTGTTCAGGCACGAGAGTACCTTGGTGAATAAAAACAAGAGTGGTGTTTCAGCCGCGCGTGATTGCGTGTGCACTGTGTGTGCTGCTGGTATATGCGCGTGGCGGAACAATTAATTAACCTGGTATTTAATTATCCAGCACAAGGGGGGTGAGGGGTGTGCATTGTAAAATAAGAAATGTGAAATGAGGAAACGAAATTGCCTAATTATTTGGCACTGGCCATTGTTGTGATTATTATAGGTTTATTGCAATTAAAGGTGTGCGATAGTGATAGGGACAAGTGTATTATTATTTTGATTATAAATCCTCGTATATAATTATTTTGCGGCTAGATGCAAACAAGCATACAATATACCGGCCAGGTGCCCATAAGCAAAGGATGTAAAATTAGTATCAGGATACTATATGTTGTTGGTGGTTTAGCTGTGCTGAGGAATATTTAATTTTGGGCAAATGAGCCAGCAGAGCTGTTTCAAAAGCATTGAGTATTTCGAAATCAAATTCAGCATACCTTTGCTTGTATTGAATTTTTGCTTACTTCTACAATAAACAAGTTATGAAAGTTTTAAATACCACAAGTAGCGGTAAATTTTTTTTTTTTTTTTTTTTGGCCAGCTAAGTTTTGAATTCGGCAACAATCGCTGCATTACATATACAAACACGATAGTAAAGTTATTTCCAATCTTATCTGTCCCCCAATTTCAATGTTTTCACTAATATTCATAAGCAGCATAGATAATGCACTGGGATTTTCCCCGATGTGGTAATAAACTCCAGTGATCCTTTCAAAATTTAAATCAAGATGCGGCGGCGGCAGCCGAGTTCCCGATACAATGTCTTTCTTTTTTTATTTTTTCGGTTATATACTTATTTATTTAGTTTCATTTAATCTGATTTTACTTGGTTAATATTACATGTTAGTATAAGCACTACGTATTACATTGAGTTTTTACCTCTAGCCTCATACGGGAACAAACATGAGCCTATAGCAATAATTCCAAACAATGAGGCAAGAATAAAAATTGGGGTTGAAGTTGATGTACCGGCATAAAAGCCAACCACCCCGGCACAAACACCCATAGCCCTTGAAATTGCTGCACCAATACCGTTACCAGTAGATCGACAATTAGCCGGTAAAGTTTCGGGTGTGAATGCATACAACGTACCATAATAAACATTTAAAAATGCATTAATACAACAATTAATGGCCAAGTTTTGCGCCGGGGTTTTGACCTTTGTGGCATAAACAAACATGAAAACCATAGTAATCAATGCCCCCACCGCCATTGTGCCCCGTCGACCAAAGCGGGGGATTTCTACTAATGGGGCAGCAATTATTGGACCGGTAATGGCACATGCAGTAACGATAAAATTGTTTTTGTATGTAGTATACAATGACCCATCGCCAAGATCTGCACCTCGCGATGCTAGATATTGCGGCAAAAATGCATTATACAACGGGTATGCCAACCCAATCAATAACCATGATAACCAAACCATCACAGTATTTAACCCCAATTTTTTGTTAGCAAATAGCCCTTGTAGATTGAGTTTCAAACTATGAAAGAAATATTTAGGATTGAATCGATCTTTGAACTGTTCGGTAGAATGGTCCACTTCGATACTGCCGCAGGCCTTCAAATCTTCTAAAGTCAATGGATTTTGTGTTTTCCCCGATTCGGCCAACATATCCAAAGTCTTGATAACATTCTCATCATTACCATGAGAAACATCGTATTTAGGAGTTTCTACCATTCTAATAACTGTAACTCGCAAACAAGCACAAATCAGTACAAACCCGCCACATACAATATATGTATATCTCCAGCCCATATTATCTTTCCTCAGGCAAGGATTGGCGTCCCATTCTTGTTGAGTGGATCTTGGTACCTGTTCGCAGGAAAAGTTGGAGATTAATGGCCATGCAAATGCAGTGGTACACATTTGCCCAAGTCCCCACCATAATGCCATCAATGTCAGCATCCATTGCTTATTATATGGCAGGAATTCCAAAAAAGTCACTGCATCAAGAATAATGTTCCCGGCCGCGAACCAATAAGAAATTGTAGATAATGAAACTACAGCAGGATAGGATAACCCACCGCCTGCTGCCATGGCAAAAATCGCTGTACCAAATAATGTGACATTAAACGCCATTTTTCTACCAATAATATCTCCAGATAAACCCCAAAACAACGATCCCAACAACATTCCAGCATAATCGGCACTAACCAGTGCGTTAAACTGCCCATCTAACAAAAACTCATTAGCTATGGGCGTTAGACAAACAGAATGAAGTAGTGCCAATAGTGAATCGACTGCATACCCCATCCCGTTTAAACAAAAAAGTTTCCAATGGTATGGAGTAAATCCAATTTGATTGATAGCGTGGTTGACAAGGTTCATTCTCTTGTTCAAGACGTCGTCCTCCATGGTCATTAACTCCGCTTCCTTTTGTGAGGTCTGGTCATCATTTTTGTCTTCTATATGTTTGTCTTCTATATAGGACGGAGCTTTATCTATAATAGAAGTCTTTATAGATGGAGTTGATTTCATTGTCAATTCTTTGTTGTAGAGCTTCCTTTTATTTATTTATTTCTTTCTTTTTTTTTTTTTTTTTTTTTGGAGGAGCAGGGTGAATATTTATAAACTTACATAATGTGTGAATGAAATTTTGGAAATTTTGGCACCGATTTAAAAAGAAAAAAAAGTGGGGTGTTTGGTATGTCTACTAATTAGCCTATTGAATATATGACTTTAATCTCTGAATACTGTTGAGACGTTTTTAACTTTGATTTTTTGCTAAACCTCAAGCTATTCCTCAATTGGCTATAGTTGAAGCCTTTCATGATTAGGTCTTCCCTCAAAACTGGCGAAAGCTTCAAAGTTTTTTTTAATCTTTCATAACTATTTCAACTTCGTAGCATATATAGAGGGGGGGTTGTTGAAATAATCCTTGGCACTCAGGAGTACTAATTAGTGACAGGAAGTGAAATTTTATGCATCGCAGGCTGTTGCCGTCTGGCAGTGACCAGAGCACAAGCATAAATTTAATAAGGCGGGGCCAACTGAGAGTATACGGTTGTTGTTGCTGGCGTACGGCGCACGGCTTTAATGTAAACTAGCAGCGCTAAAAGGTTTAAGCGGCTGTCCGGGAAGCTTGTTCCATGTCTGGGGGAGGGGGGAAAAGAATTAAGGTGCATGCGCTAATTAATGCGCTAATTAATGGGGGGTAGGCCAGGTGGAAAATGGTTTAACCCAGGAGGAAACGGTTTGGTACCAAGACAACGTAAAAAAATGAGGAGAAAGGACTGAGGAAAAGACAAATGTGGGTATGAAAACCAGTTGAGATAAGGAGAAACCCAAGCAGGGATAATTATGACAAATTAGTATAAATTTTTGGAGTTACTACAGTAACTGTATATGCTACACGAACACCTCTTTCCTGGGTTGGAAGTTATGAGTGTAGATGAATGCCATGTCTCCAATTGTGCTTCATGGTTTTAATCGGAACTGAGCCTATCGTTGATAGAGCTGCATCATCAGCTCTTGGCGTAATTATCTTGCAAGTTGATGATCATCAGTTAATGTTTATCTCATAGAAACGAGTTGCAAATATTATATATATATATATATATATTATAATTAACTATATTGACACCAATGTTTAGATTTGAATACAAAAGAATATATACTTACATGGCATTAAGCTTGAAGAGTTTGTGGCTCAGTATGCTTATGTAACGGATATGGCAACTGCAATTGATGACGAATCAATGCATAATAAAGAGTTTCGGCGTTTTGTGGTTGATCGATGAGTTTAGTGATACGTTGGAGTTTAATCCGGATGGCCAATGTTGACAGGAAATATTATAACTCCACTAAAAGAGAGATACATATGAGAGTTGTGGGTGTACAGAATAGGGGTCTCTATTGGACACTTGTTTTTTTCCCCGCAACTTGCGCATTTAATATATTAATTTTTTGTGTTTTCGTTTTACAAGTTTACTACTCTTATAGCGTTTGTTTATTTTTCGGAACAGAGTGAGGGAGTGAGAATCATTTATTTTATCTAGGTCCAGTAATAATTGGCAAAGAAGCCTGCTGGGTTTGCAATATATATATAAATTATCCTACTTAGACTAAATAATAATGATAATGTTCAAAATTTGCAATTCACAGTAGCCATTGATGCGCTGTTTTTATCTCTTGAGTGAGTGAGTGAGTGAGAAATCATTTATTCTATCCAGGTCCGCTAATAAGTAGCAAAAAGACCTGCTGGGTTTGCAATATACATAAAGCTGTTCTAATTATACTAAAAAATAATAATAATGTTCAAATTCACAATAGTCATTGGTGCCCTGTTTTCAGTTCAAATCTTTTTTTCCGATTTCAAATTAATGATTAAAAATACTCAGACAGAAATCCTCTAGGAGAAATACTGCCTGGGAACTGCTCGTAAATCGTTTCGAAATACTGCCATTGACTTTCGTTCTTATAAGAGTGAATTTTTTTTTTATTTTTCTATCTCTTTATTATTATTTACTTAATACATATACTAAAAAACCTTTTAGTTTTCAATCAGCAAAATCACAACCTCGGACGAATCCTCACTGATATGCGAAATGCCCTAGCATAAGAACTTTTTTTTTTTTCAATTTCCATAATATATTAAAATACTATAGTGAGTGTGAGTGTGAGTGAGTGAGAAATACTATATCTTTTTTTTTTTTTTTTTTTTTTTTTTTTTTTTTTTTTTTTTTTTTTTTTTTTTTTTTTTTTTTTTTTTTTTATCTCTTCTTTATTATTATTTACTTAATACATATACTAAAAAATATCTCTTTATTCTTTCAAAAAGCTAATCTAATAATAACACAAAATAATAACAAATCATAAATCAACAAAAGGTAGAGGAAAAGCATCTAAAAACCCCT
>JAJLUN010000051.1:0-81221 GCA_030564365.1 Blastobotrys arbuscula | reverse complement strand
TTGGTACGCTATCCTGAGGAGCAGCGTTACCACTATCCAGCTTTCTTTGATGTTGTCCATGAGCTGCAGAAAGCCTATCGATTCTCCATCGAATGTTCCAATCCAAGTGATGATATTGACATTATGCGCACATTTCTCCGAGTGAGGTTCTCCACTCATCGAAGTTTGGCCTACCGTCTATTCCATGAACGTTTTGAAAACGTTCGAGTAGCGGGGCCAGTACTAACCGATCCAGGTTGAGAGAAACTTCATGATCCCTTAGGGGTTTTTTAGATGCTTTTCCTCTACCTTTTGTTGATTTATGATTTGTTATTATTTTGTGTTATTATTGGATTACCTTTTTGAAAGAATAAAGAGATATTTTTTAGTATATGTATTAAGTAAATAATAATAAAGAAGAGAAAAAAAAAAAAAAAAAAATGTGGAAGACAAATTTTTTTGGCCCATAATAATAGACAACAAAATAATTTCGTGTCGCGTTCGTGGATGTGAATTGATGTTTTGATAATAATGTCAAACGATGACGATAGAAAAGTAACACTTAACTTTACTTGTTTCAAGTCTGAAGAGTTATACCTACCAACAGATGAATCAGAGTTAGGGAATATGGCAAAGTCCGACTTTATGTAACCGCTGTTTATGCCAATCATTGTCTTGGATCAGTGATGTTCCGGTTCGAAATGGTAAAACCTGGGAGAGCCGTTTTGTACAGATGTAAGAGAGAGAACCCTGGTCCATTGAAGAGGTTAAGAGAAACCCAACCTTGTATAATTACATCCTTTGTAGCGATCAAATTGATTGTTCGCATGCAGACACCAACTTTGGAAACAAAGTGGATGAAATTGATAAATCCAATTTTGCAAGTGTTATTGCCATCTATTGAATATCTGTATGATTTTTGGCGATGAAAGATAAGAATGATTACGATGAAGGTTCTGCAATCGAGTTAAATGAAAACGAGTGCATGACTGAAAAACGACAAGTATTTGGACGAAGTAAAGATGGTACAGATTGGTTTCCAAGGACTCCATATTACAACTTTTTTTCGCGTCATTCATCTTACTCAGAAACCAAAAACTTGGTTTCAAGCCGAAAGACGTATATCCGATCTGGTACTCTCGAATTCTTTTCAGGCTTGGATTTTCAATGAAGATTATTTGATGATGTATGCGTTGATTGGTAACGACCGGTTTAGATTTGATAAAGGACAAAAAGAGTCGTTGTTTATTGGAGATTACGAGTTGGATAAAATCTTGCAAACCAGAGTCGCAATCTCGTAAATAGGACGGGGTATACAGTTCAGATGATACAAAGACACAAAAAAGAAATGGAGAATGATCATTTTGGAATCAAGAAAATACGTACAGCCTAAGAAAAAAAAAAAAAAAAATAAATACAATAATTAGTTGTAACTTTGAACAGAAAACGTCAAGTTTCTAATAGAAACAATATTTCAATAGAATCGCCTCTATTATCATCTTTATATTCACCATGTGCATAGCGAGTGCTATCTGGGATTTCGGGGAACATTTCAGATCAACCAAAAATGGATGTTTTAAACCAAAACATTGAATCCAATCAGAAATTTTTTTTGCTAGTGCAAAGTACTGTTATGATGATTCTTCTACAGATGATGCAGAAACACCATAATATATTTATAATAATAAGAAGAATAATAATCGTAATATAACATTAATAAATAAATAAAAAATTCTACTTGATTAACTACCAACTTCACCCAAGATGATCTCTTCTTCATCTTCTCCAAACAGATCAACTTCATAATCAAGTTTTCGTCTCTTTGGCCCGCTTTCAAACAATTTGTGTTCCATTTTTAGCGCTGCAGCCGCGTCTTCTTGTTTGGCCACCGACAAAGCCTGTTCTTGAACCTTCATATCTGTTTCATGTTTCTCTCGTAATTCTTTCAGCTCTTGTTCAATAGACGCAACTGTATACAATTCGGTTCTCGACACAATACTATACTCCTCCAAATCAATTGGTAGTTTTCTTAAAATTGCAAGATGAATCTTGGTAGGGTTTTTGCGCTCTTCATATTTGAATTTTGATTTAATTTGACGGCGACTTCTTCCAGGGAATAACTGTGCAATCAAGTTAAAATCTGTACCCCATTGAGATAATGCTTTATAAAACTCTCCAGTTTCAGCGCCATCCCATTTATCGGGCCGTTCTCGTCTTGAAAAAGTTGCACTATTTGTCATTTTATTGTATTTTTCATTTTCATCTTCTGCTTCACGCTCATAATTATTGTTCTCCTGGGCATTTTGATGTCGATCAATGAACATACTGTCGGCAGCAAGTTCCAAATTGCCAGTTTCCCCAAGAACCAATTGTGGACCCACTTTAAGCGCATTAGAACCAGCTTCAGTATCACGAAATTCTTGTTGAAACTCATCTCTTTTTCGCTCTTCCTCTTTACTTCGGTTTTCTTCACTTTCATCTTGATATAGAGGAATTGGTAAACCCGCTATTTTCGCATACCGCCGTTTGGCCAAAAACTTTTGCCTTGCTTCCTTACGTTTGATTCTAGCTTCTTCATATTTGATATAATCATCATTAGTTTGCCCAATGGGTAAATCTCGACACAAATCTGCCATCGTGAAAGTCTCCACATTGATAACTTTATCAGCACCTTCATGTGTGTTTTCTAATCTCCTACTCCGGCCATATTTTGCCAAATCTTCTGGATCAATAATCAGCCGATCTTCCTTATCAAACTTTGGTTCTTTTCGAACAACGACAGGCGCCGGATCTTGAATCTCAATAACTTTTTGTTTTTCTATAGATTTCTCATCATCATTACTGTTATCATCTTCTCCATCAGCGTTCAGTCTAGCAGAGCGTCTTAGCCGTCTTCCTCGCGTTGGGCCATCTGGAATTTTGCTTTTATTTTTTAATGCCCTCCGAGCTCGAACTTGTGCTGCCACTCGCGCTCTTGTAGCTCTAACCGTTTTTAAGAAACTCTCCTGTTTTTCGGGCTGCTGCTCTTCTTCCTCGTCCTCATCAGCAGATTCAGGTACAGCTTCAGGTTCTGGTGATGCTTCTAATCCCGAATTTTTTCTTAATTGTTTATCATTCTCATCCTCACTTTCAATCACCTTTTTCTTTTCAACTACTTTTTCCATCACCTTTTCTCCCTCCTTTGATGGTCCTCTAACATTTCCTTCTTCTTCACTTACCAATTTAGCAGCTGCATTGAAAGGTACTGCAGCCCTTGGCTCTTGTATCGGTGCAGTTGGTTTTACAGGAGATGGTGGCCTCACCGGAGCCGCAATTGGAGCGGCACGCTCTGCAGGAATGGCTGGTTTATTTGCCAAACCAATAGGCTTTTTCAGAGGAGCAGTTGACAATGGACTTTTACCCACGATTGGTTTCTTCAGAGGTGTTGTTTTACGATGGATCGAGTTCAGCCGTGAACCCGGTAAAAATGAAGGTCCTGAAGGTGTCGAAGACGGTGTACTAGAAGCTGTAGTTATTGAAGTTGAGGTGGTAGAGGTTGATGCCTGAGGTATTGAAGGTGCTGCAGATTTCGCTGTTGTGGTTGGCGTGATGGATGCCGGCAATGCTTCAGTAACTTTTTCATGAACTTTTTCACTAACCGTTTCACTAGCTTTTTCATTAACCTTTTCACTAATTTTTTCATTAACCTTTTCACTAACCGTTTCACTAACTTTTCCATTAACCTTTTCACTAATCTCTTCACTAACCTCTTCACTAACCTTTTCACTAGCCTTTTCAAATAATTCGGATTCTTTCGCTTTTTGTCGACCTTCTTGCTCTTTCCCTTCCTCACTGCTACTACTCTTCTCATTATTTACCTGTGATGCCATGGGCGATGATGGAGCTATGTCAGGATTGGGTGCTGAGGAATTAATGACAGTTGACGGTTCATCATCATCTGCAATAGCCGATTCATCCTGAGTGTCTGGGACGTCCTGCGTCGACGCTGGTGTCATCGTTATATTACCATCCTTTTCTGTTTCTTTTTCTTTTTCTTTTCCTGGTATTAAGGGTGCTGAAGGTGTTTGTGTAGTACTTAACTGACGTGGTTTTCGTACTGCAGCAGTTCCTCGACCACTAGCTTTGGGGGCGAATCGTTTCGAAGATTTATCTATTAGAGTTAGCAACTATTAAAAATTTTATTGTTTCACATACTGACCGCAGAACTCATGTTATACCATCAAAAATCAAAAATCAAAACTGTGTCTTATTTTGTAGATATGTCGATAGTTTGGTGATGAACAAAATGTGCGTAAATTGAAACAAAAAAATCCTGTAACATTCGTGTTGGGTTGGGAAATATTTTTTTCAACGCCAAATTTTTTTTTTTCGACGTCTTGAAAAAAAAAAAAAGTTTTGAAATTTATTGTTGAAAAGTTTCAAAATTTCAAATCAAGTTTTTATAGATCTAAAAATATAATAACCTAATTTAATGATGAATGTTAACTGTGAAGGATCAAGGAACTTTCCGAAAGAATTTGTATTCGATTTAGCACCCGCAAGACGGCATGGTCTAGTGGCAACTTTATCGGACAACTCTTTACAAGTGCTACCGTTAGATCCAGCGCAATTTACGGGGGGATCAATTTTGGAATATAAATCGGCACATAATGCTCCAATTAGTGGACTCAAAACTATTGATCTACATAGCGTAGCTACTAGCTCGTTAGATGGAACACTGAAAGTTTGGGATATGAGAATTGGCCGAAAAGAACCTTCACAGACTTTTAAAACTGCGGAAGGCACACCATTAACTTGTTTGGACTGCCATCAAGGTAAGGTGTCAGCAGGGACCGAATTGGTTGGTGTGGATGCTGGGGTCTTGATTTGGGATATGAGAACACCTAATAGTCCTATTGTGTCTTACATGGATAGCCATAATGAAGATGTCACTCAGGTACAATTCCATCCGGAAGAAAAAAATGGATTATTGAGCGCCTCACAAGATGGGTTAGTTCATATTTATAACACTGATATTTTGGATATGGATGAAGCTATTTATCAAACTATTAATCACGAAGCTGGTATTCAAAAAGCAGGCTTCATGTCTAATCGAAGAGTTTTTGCCAAGTCTAATATGGAAACAATGGCAATCTATCACATCCCAAACCCTGATAGTGAGGAAGAAGAGCCGAAACCACGAAATTTTGGGGATTTACGAACCAAATGGAATTGTGAATATGTTGCTGATGTACTGGATGGGTTTGCTGCAGTCGGGTCGAACAATAAAAATGAATTCAAAGTTTTGGCATGGGATAGTGAATCAGATACTGTTGATAAGACCTGGTATTTGGTCAACGCACATGGCGAAGAATTGGTTAGAGCAGTATATTTAGATGCGATTACTCAATGTATATATACAGGTGGTGAAGATGGATGTGTTAAGGTTTGGAAACCTAGTGAACCAATGGATATTGAAACCGGTGAATGGCAACAGGTTAAAAAATCCAAAAAAGGTAAAAAAGATAAAAAGAAAAGTAAGAATGGAAAGCGATTCAATCCTTACTAGAAGTTTTTTTTTTTTTTTTTTATGATACATCTTCAACCATTTGCTCAATTTGTTCTTTGGTTGATGCTATAAACAGGGTTTCATTCCCACTTGCATCCTTCACACTATTAACCATTTTATGTTCAATGAATTCAGTCAACATTGTTCGGAAATTCAACTCATTACTAACAATAAACTCTTCCACACATTTAGTATAGAATAGTTTGAATTCAATGCCATGTCCTGCCGTGGCTACTGTAGTATCTTTTTCTTCCATCATGGTTTCCATTTGATGGAACAATAATAAATTGTACAATTTTCGCGAATTTTCAGTCACACTTGCCAAAACGTATTGAGCACCTTTAATATTATTCTGTTGATTTTCTTTACCCATTGTTAGCTGTGTATCGAATTCGGTTTCTTTGAGGTATTTATCATAGGTTGTTAGCTCATGGCACACAAACCGAAAACATGAATCTGATTTAGCTGAATCCCATAATAACCCAGAATACAAATGATCTACACTTGCCACCAAATGAATTTGGTTGGCTGTTACCAATCGAGATAGGATTACTTGATCTTTATAACTTCGTAAAGATTCTCCATCAATATTGTGAATTAAAAGTGTTAAATTATCCTTTGGTGGATGGGTTTCTAGGTGATTAATCAACGCATTGACAAGTTCATTCGGAGATTTTGGGAAATTTATCGAATAAACTGGTTTAACCGTCAGTTCCACCACTTGTTCTAATATTTCTTTAACAGTAGTATCCGGATTGAACCCATTGACAACCAAAACAGTGTGATTATCCAACGTCGATGCGAAGTCATTCAAGATATCATGTTTGGATCCAAGGCCATAAAATAATAGTGAATATCCATTATCCAACTCATGGTGATATTGTGGGAATATTGTTCGGTAGTTATGTTTAATCACAGCTCGTTGTAATTTCCAAGTATTGGCTTCTGCTTCAACTTTATTTCGAATGTCTTGATACTCCAATTCCGGAACATCTTGAAACTTCGTAGTACTAATACGTTCTCGGGTTTTATGTTGCTCGAAATAACCTTCGAACCCATCTAAAAATAATGCCTTTGAACCTTGATCATCCAAGATTTGAAACAGCTTTTTGCGGGGACTAGAACCAGTTAAAATATCATGAGCTAAATCCTCATCATTATTATCATCATCATCATCATCGTTGAAAATATTCCGGACAGCTTTTTTTTTTGCACTCTTATCCCAATCCGCCATTATTTGCTGCCTATTCCTAGTGGGAGATCGTAACAAATTCATTGCTTGTGATGCCTTTGATGGTGAGTTATCAACCAAATCTTTGTGAATCTTTCTTCTAGTAGGGCTTCTAGTGGGTGAAAATAAAACATTTTTGTGAGTTTTTTTTGATGGCGCTGAATAAAACCTTGAAGTTAGTCTATCGTCAATCGGTAATGAGCTGATTAACTCTTTATCAATCTTTTTTGGGGACCGTCGTCTCGGGGATAAAGGACCTGCCCGGTATCTAGCAGGTTCCTTTTGAGCCTGTGAGACCGACAACAGTTTAGCATTGTTACGTTTGAGAGGGCTTGTAATAGGTTGGGCAGAAATGTTGTGTAGACTGCTTGTAGTAGATGATCTAGGAATTCTATATTCATTTTCTTTATCACTTTCGTTACCCTCAATTACAAAATCACTACCCTTTGATTTTGGGGTTTGAACCTTTTTTGGCCTCCCTGGCTTTCGCTTTTTCGAGGGAGTTGTAGGCACATTAACAACGCTTGATGATCGTTTGATTGGTTCGGTGTTTGGTACTTTTGCTTTTCGCGGTGATGGTGTATTTGGTCTAGTACGTTTAGTCTTTTTAGGAGTATTTGATGTGTTCGATGATCTAGGAATTAGACTCCCATCACTCTCGTTGTCAGATGAATCATTTCGTTGACGTTTTCTAGGGGCCATTAGAATTCTATAGTACTATAATGCAAAACTTTTAAGTTAACATGGAAAAAAATATGTATATATAAAATCGCGAAAAACTCAAATTTCGGGGCGGTGGAACGCGATTTCCAGTAAGCTAGCTAGCTTCCTCTGACTTTATCTTGATTTCTGACAGCCGGGTAACCGCTGATAAGATCTTTGCGCGGCTCTAAAAATTTTTTTTTTTTTTTTTTTTTTTCAGATCTCTTTTCATTAGACAAAAACTACAGTAGAAATAAAGCGATGTTAACATTTTGCCCGAACTGCACGAATATGCTGCAAATATCACTGGGAGCCAATGGCTCCCATAGATTTGAATGTCGTACATGTCCATACGAATTTCCAATTATGGGGGAAATGGAAGTTTTTGACCGAAAACACATGGAAAGAAAACAGGTTGATGATATGTTGGGTGGTGAAGGTGCTTGGGATAACGTCGATCAAACTACCGCACAATGTGAAAAGGCTGGTTGTGGGAATGATAAAGCATACTTCTACCAATTACAAATTAGAAGTGCGGATGAACCAATGACTACGTTTTATAAGTGTACTGCATGCGGGAATCAATGGAGAGAAAACTAGAATAAAATAAAAATAAAAATATATTTATAAAAGACCTATAACGAATGTAACGAATGAAAATTAAAAATCCCTAATGAAGCGAAAAAAAAGAAATAACAAAGTAGAATTAATCTAATTGTCGTTCCAAAACTTTCAAAGTTTCTTCAGCGGCTTTAACACCAGATAAAACCATGGCACCAAAGGTTGGCCCCATTCGATTAGCACCGTCGATTTCTGCCAATTCCATACCACCGACGATCAAACCTGGAGTAACCTCACGAGTACGTTTGACAATAGCATCTTCAGCAGTTCCCATGTCCAGCCCTCGCATGCCACCGATTGGTTTGATAATTTGCATTTGTTCACATCGTTTAACTGAGAATGCACCAAATGGACCATCATGACCAGTGGTTGAAACAACAACTCTGGAATTGATGGTGTTAGGATCCATACAAGATTGATCATGGTGATGCATGGTAACCAGAGTCCAATTGGTAACGACACCTGCGATTCTAATTTGACCATCGTCTTCATTTCGAGTGATCAAATCTTCAACAGCAACTGCGTTGAACAACTTGACATTTGGGAACTGCAAGACTTTGGATAACAATGTTGAAATGAACAAAGTAGCGTGTTTAACAACAACATAGTCACCTTCATCTTCAAAATCAACACCTATTTCCCTCAAAAAATTATCTGCTGGTTTTCTCAAAATCATGGCGCTGAATAGTTGTCCACCCAAAAAACAACCACCACCACTTGCAACATTAGCTTCAATGATTGCAATCTTCAAATCTGGTCGTTGTTTTGCCAAACAATAAGCAGCTGATAACCCACAAGAACCAGCGCCAATAATGACGACATCGGATTCGGCATATTTATCCAAATCAGCAAAATACCGTCTAGTCATGGCTCGGGAGACAGTTGATTCTCGGATTGGGGCGAACTTAAAATCTTCCCATTGAGATGGTAAGACAGTTCGAGTAGCTACTTCTTGACCCTTCAAGGCATCAGCACCTTTGGAGGATAAGGAGTAAGCTGGTTGTTGAGTATAAGTAGCGGTAACAGTTGGAGGAGTCCTAAATAATTGTTAGTTGGATTATCACCATAAAGCATTTGCATGTTCTTTCGCTAGTGTTATCTAGATCAAGTACAAGCCGTATATTCTCAGCCTCAAAAAAAAGGGTTTTTTGAAGCACCGGCCACGCGTTTCATAGTGTGAAACTTGAATTTAAATAAGGGGGTTTGAAAGATAAGCATACTTAGTCCGCGAAAGTCATGAGATTGGAGTTATGCATACATTGTTCTCCAATTATTAGTTGATTCTACTTCATGACTTTCATACCTGTATTGTTTGATTTGTATTTTTGTATTTTTTTGTCTTGTTTAAGATAAAAGTGAATGTTTGAAATAGAAAGTGGGAATTTAAAGTCCTTTTATAGTTCTCAAGAGCGGTGTAGATACACGTGTTATAGCATAATGTAACCCCGATAGACCAAAAAAAAAAAATTGCGAATCAATTTGCAAGTAAGCAAATTAATTGTCCAAATAGGGATTTCCTGGCCATGACTCACGTCACATTTACTCAACAAATTTATCTGCCAATAAGATTTGATATTATTATAAACAATGAACTTTGCTGAAGTAGCTCAGCCCTTGTTTTTATTGTTGAAAAGATTATTGGTGGCTTTCACAGCTGGATTTTCAGGGTTCGGGTTACATTTCGTTACATAATAATATATAGTATCTGATACACACAAAACAGCCCATCGCGGTGGGGGGATACGTTAAATATAGTGAAACATATGAATTGTAAGTGAAAAAATTGAGGTTATTTGCAGTTAAATTATTGACTCAGGACCCGCGGGCGTATACAGTCAAGGCTGCAGCCACCATCGACGTGCTGAAGGACAAAAACACCGAAACAGTAAAGGGGGTTTTGCTTTTGATAATCAATCAAGATTTGGGAGTACTCAACACTAACAATAGGTTTTTCAAATTTGCCAATGTATGAGACAAATCCGCGACTGCCAAATCTTGAGAATTAATCATCTGTTCCATATCTTTATGAAATAAATAAATCCCATATTCAAACCGATAATACAGCGACCCTTTTATCCATAGTGGGAACGTTCTTGACCCTTGTATGGTACTTATGGGATCCATTATAAAGCTGTTTGATCCATAAGGTTGTATCGGATACCTTAAAGGGACGTTTAAATAGATTGCTAATAAATGGACCAATTGAGCAGCAAAATTATAAGCCCCGCCGATATCATCTTCATTTATCTCCTCAGCCATTTGCAAAAAATCAGGTCGGTTAATATCGGGTAATTCAACCCCACATATACTGAACTGTAAAGGTTTTGAGAGTATTGGTTGAATTGGGAAAATAATTTGTAAATCCGCAGCAATGCGGCTTTGCTCAATTTCTACAAGTTGATGAAGTAGGTCGACACTGGTGGTGTTTAAGTTTTTCATTCTTGTTTGGATTTCATTTTTTTCATTATTCTGATCTTTCATAATTTTTTTGCGAAATTCGATTTTAGATCTTAAATCTGAGACTTGTTTTGATATTTGTTTGGTTTTATGCAGTTCTGATTGGATGTATTGTTTGATGTGTTTGATTTTGTTTTTCAATTGGTCTTTATGTTTCTTTTGAATAAACATGGAGTCTTTGGAGAGTAATATTTCTAAATGTTCCCCTACCTCATTAATAGTTGATGATGAATCCTGAATACATTCTTCTAAGTTGTTAAGTTTCATGATCATATCGAAACTGCAGGTTAATAACCCAACACTGGCTCCAAATTTGGTACCGTCATTTTCTGGCTCTGGTACACCATATTCGGGCAGTATATAGCATCCATCAGATAATTGGAATATAATTGTATTGATTGGAAATTTGTTTCTAATTACATCCATATTTTTGCCAACAAATATTAATTTTGACAAATCGACATGCTTTTTCATTAATAATTTCCATTCGTCACCAAAACAAGTTTTGGCATAAACATGGATTGCAAATTGATGATCATTTCTACAATATAAATCTTCAAAATGGTATTCTTGGAATTCAGGATTCATCGACCGATATGCCATTTCGCTGATATATATCGGCGGAACTTGCTGATACGAATATAATGCAAACATACTATCCAACAACTGATCTTGATTCATCTCTGAGAGTGTTTGTTCAACTTCAAATCCCAAAGATTGACTTTGTTGTGACAACAAACTTGCGGTTCTCCTTCTCATTGATCTTCTAGGGTTTCGGTCATCTTCATCAACACCACTTCTTATACTTCCATTCTCCACAATACTGTTATCTTTTTGTTCATCTTCTTCCTCAATTTTTGAATGATCTGCCATTAATTCCCGATTACTTTGCCATTTTACTAAACTTTCCCTTCTCTTTTTATTCTGCACACTATTTAGAATCAAATTTCGTAGCGTAACTCCTTGCAAATGTCTTAATTTCCTCATGCTCTTTTTAAGGATTGGGTTCCCCAAATCTTGCACTGTTGGGGTTAAAAACATATCTTCGTCATCATATTCATCATACTCCGTATAATAATAGTCACTTCCATCTCCATTCAGCCCAATAATTGCACCACCACCACCACCACCTCCTCCTCCTCCTCCGTCAATGTCTGTATACCTGTCCCACTCGGGATAATTCATTATATAACAATTATATGTATATCATCTGCTGACTTGTTATGTTAATATTAAGATGTAATTAAAAAAAATTTAAAAAAAAAATCCCCCCTTTTTGTTGTACAATTTTTCCAATTGATATGCTCTTGTTGTACACACTAATGAGTTATTGATATTTGAAAATATAGGCTGGAGTAGTTGTGACGATTTTTTTTTTAAAGGATGGTTTGTTGCGGCTGTTTACAAATTTAATTGGTTTTGATGTTTGGTGATAATATTTGATGGCTGTGTTAAGCGGTAATAATCAACCCGCGGTTAACCAATTGGGAGGATAACGAAATTCATGTTGTGTCTTCTGTTGTTAATATTTATAATAATAAATGTCACATAATATAAGTTATTATGTACCCGATGGCCGATAGATATATCAATGGCCAAATATATATATTTACTACGGTGATAACAACATTTGTGAGTGTAATAAGTTACATATAACTGAACATTTTCGCTTATAATTATCAAAAAGGTTTTTCTTAACTTAGTTTTGCAGCAATATTCATTCAAGTGATGATTGAGAAGATTCTAATGCATTTTGTTCCCCCCTCAAATGGATACACCTACAATATTATATGATGAATTATTGAACAAACCTGCATTCAATCGCATGGTTTCTTACCCTTAAAATTTAAAGCTTTAATTATTATATTGTCTCAAGCACGATAAGATCTGATCGCAAACCCCGCCACCGCAACTGTTCACCAAAGCTTGTATCCTTAGACTATTATAAGTTCTAATTAAGATATGTTTCTAAACTTGGAAATATCCGCATCAGACACTACTACTAAGCACTAGTTTATGATGTGATGAACGATGGACTAGGCTAAGTTGGTATTGTTGATCTACATGTAAAATCCGCAAGTTGTGCTTATGATTATATTATTCCATCCGATGTGGTTTTTGATAAAAGCAATCCATGCACCGATAGCCGCAACTAGGGAGTTGGTCCTTTATCAAATTTTAGCAAATTTTAGCCTAAATTCATATATTGTCTTTTTCTTGCGAAAATACCCACGCATTAGCGTAAACACGCCTGAAAGATCAAATATATTATCATGATATATATGGCACTACATATAAGTTAGTTTGACCTAATTAGTATAAGGTAAAGTATTAAGTAGATACACACATTTTTTCCTAGTAACAGCGATTTATTAAAAATGATATGGTAAATGCCTCGCAGTGCTTTTTTATATATATTTAATCCCCAAAATCCTGACCAGATCCTATATAGCCAGGCTTGCCTGGTCATCGGCCACCAGCAGCCGGGATTTAATTTAAGGCAATTAATGGACCAGCCTCGAGAAATAAAATAAGCATAAAGAGATGTATCTCCTCTTTTGTAAGTTATACTGTATAAGCGCCCCTTGAAAGGAAAAAACAATTATTCAAAAATAAGCTGATCGGCTATTATATATGAAAATGTAGCATTGTTCGGATTTTCTATGTGAGGTTGATGATCTGCTGTAAGAACTGAATAATTGGGGAGTGCTACTTTTTTTTTTTTTAATTTTTTTTTTTTTGTTTTTGTTTTTGTGGTACCTAGATTTCGAGACAAAAAAGAAAAAAAAATAATAATGATATTTTTACAACACTTTTCTTTCTTCCAAACATCCATTATTCCGTTGGCCACAAAACCTGTAATTAAATCACGAAATAGTCCATTTCCAACCATTCATTTATTATTTATATTTCAGGATTTCACAAAAGTTATTGAGTCAACGGGGAATAGCACAAATTACCGGAAGAGAAGTTTTTCAACACAAAGAACTAGGAGATCCTCACAATGAGCGCGATGGTATGTATAAACAATGTTTATTATTAAGTTTTTGTTTACTAATATCTAGCTATGTCTTGGTCACTTCTGTGAAGTCCATGGCCCATCATCGATAATAACATCTCAAATACTAGATCCCAAAGCCACTGCATACGAACTGCCTTCAGTATCGATAAAAAACCAACACAAAACATGTCCATCATGCCAACTAATATTACCAGCAAATCGAAGTAGTGGTAGCAACACGCCAGGGAATGCTACTCCAACTAACAACCAAGCACATTGTTTGAAAACTCGAGGGCCCAGTGGGACGACAATTCTATCCTCACAGTACCCAGCGTCTCAGTCTCGATATAGCGCGATTCGGCAAGCATGTGTTAAAGCACTGAGTTCAGAGCATACTTTTAGTGACAATACGCCAATGATGTTTAGTGATAAATCGCTAGGTACCGCCATTGTGTTGATATTTCAAGTGGAAGATGGGGCTAGTCGAGGACATGTTCGAAAGTATGCTTTGATTTGTTTAGGCGAGCATGAGTCGAAATTGATGAAAGCTTGGAGCATTATAGCGCCACAATTAGAAAACATTGCAAAATCAATTAAATATCGAGCTGTTATGCAATTACGAAAAGAATATGATGCGTTTGCCATGAACGGATCTGCTAATAAGTTTAGTAATCACGAAAGATATTTACGGAAACGAGATGTTAGTTCAAAAAGTTTGGTCACAATACTAAAAGATGACAAATTTTTTGTAGAACTTCATTCCAAATTTGCCAGAATTTTGAGTGCTATTCATTAGTATATTTATTTCAGCATTGTGGGTGCTATTCATTAGTATATTTATTTTTTTTAAAAAAAAAAAGTTTGTTTTTATTATTATTTATTCCATTAATACATCATTTATTATTATATTTATTACGAGCCATTTGTCTAAAAAAAAAATTTGTTATTATTGTTTTTATTATTATTATTATTATTAATTCTTTTTTTTTTTTTTTTTTAATAAATAAATAATTAATTCAATACATATATATCATTATAGCGTGTTATACCCTCCCTAAATTCAACATCAACGCTTTGGAGCTATTTTCTACTTGATTTCGATGAATACCAACTAAAGAATGGCTCAACTCAAACAATCCTTGTTTCAACGAAATAACAATAAATTGGAACCCATCGCCAGAATGATTGTTAATATACCGTGCGATACTAGCCACGTTAACATTATCCAACGCCGCATCAACCTCATCCAACACAAAGAATGGAGAAGGTTGGAACGAATGGACGGCAAATAACAAAGCCATTGCTGCCATGGTTTTTTCCCCACCAGATAATAATTCCATTGGTTGATACCGTTTCAATGGAGGCATGGCACCGTAGTTGACACCGCCGGTCCACGGTTCATCTTCAGATTCCACATACATGTTGGCGCTACCACCATTTGGAACGTTGGCGGAAGACGTCAGTTCTTTATAAATATCTTGAATTCGTTCGGCAATATGGTTGAATGCTTGCATGAAAACGTCTCGTCGTTGTTGGTGGAGTTCATTAAATTCGTTGGTAACTTCTTTGGTTCGTTCTTGCATTTGTGCAAACTCTTGATCCAATTCTTGCAATCGATTTTGCCGTTCATCTAATTTATTCCCAGCTTGTAGATCAACCTTGGCTCGAATATTTTCCATTTCTAACAACAAAGTTTCTGCTCTTTCCATCAGTTCATTACCAACTTCTGGATCATCACTTTGTTTATATTCTCGGCTTAAGTTTTGATAATCAATTACAATTCCGTACCCGTTTTCTTCTTCATTATTAGAAACAGACATGGTGGCATCACCATCTTCATCTTCCAAATTCATACCTAATGGGATATTCTCCAGCGAACCTTCTAATAATGGTAGTTGTGAACCTTCCATTCGACAATCTCGCAAAATATTCACCCGTGCACTAATATAAGCATGCATATCTTGCCTAATGTTTTCAGCTTCTTGCCGCAACTTTTCAACTTGCTTTTCAGCATTTAAGACTCGATCGTTTTGAGCTTTAACCCGATTGTTATGTTCTTCTGTTTCTTCTTTAAATGAGCCCAATTCGGTTTGTAATCCTTCTAGCCGACTATTCATTTCTTGTAACCGATTGTTTAGTTCTTCTTTTTCATAATTTAATGCAGTCACGTTATTCTTATCATTATCCAATTCTCGGAATTTTCTTTCAGCTCGTTTATTCTGTTCTTCCACCAAAGTTTGGGCACTTTCCAACATTTGGTTTAATCGTTTCAACTGATGTTCATGTCGAGTACGTTCTTGAGCCACTCTTTGTTGTGCATGAGACTGACTTTCATCAAATTCTTTGAAATTTGATACCCCGACTCGTTTACAGAAATCGCCAAAAATACCTTCTTGAACATTAGAAATTGACGATTCGATAGATGAATATTGATGTTGTAGTTCTTCCAATTGACTATTACATTGTTTAATTTTTGGTTTTAATTCCGATAACTGGCCTGTTAAATATTGTGTTTCTCGTTCTCGAGACTCAATAATTTGTTTAACTCGTGATAAATGACCTCGCAACGATTCAATTTTAACTTCTAATTGTGTCAATTCGTGTGATAATTTTTCTTCGGCATAATTGTTATCTCCCGCAGCATTTAATTGTGCAATGCTATCTTTATAAGAATCCAGTTTATTCCGCAAATCTCGAATTCGAGAATCGGTCCATTGGTGAGCATTTTCACTGGCAGACCCACCAGTCATTAAATTAGATTTATGAATCACTGACCCTTCCAACGTAACTGTTTTGACAACTGCTTTTTTGGTCCACCGGACATGTTTAGATACATCCATGTTATCACATATCATGGTATCTTCACAAACATATTGCACAGCCGGTTCAACTTGAATTGGATATTTGACCGTTTCGATGGCCAATCTAGCACCCCTGGCAATACCTCGATAATCACCTCTAATTGGTTTAATATCGATGGAATCCATCGGGATGAACGTCATGGGCGGCATTCGATTATCTTTTAAATATGCAATACAATCTTGAGCCGTTCGACTGGTATCGGCAACAATTGAATTCATATGTCTACCAATAACCGTGGCAACTGCAGTTCGATATTTCTCTTGCTCTGCGTCAACAAGATCATGGATGAACCCTGCAACACCAGGAAAGTATCGTTTTAAAGCCGCACCATTCTCTCTCAGCGCACGTTCTTTTCTTGATTCATGTTGAACTGCGTCATATTCATTCAATTCCTGAATAGTTTTTTTCAACCGTTCATTTTGATCATGCAACTCCTTTTGTCTAGTTCTTTCTTTTTGAGAAATCTCGTCAAGTTTATTGCGTTTATTAGCCCGTTGGGTATTTTCTTCATTAATTGTGGAAGTTAATTCATCATATTTCGATCGCTGTTCTTCTAATTCGGTGGTTAAAGACTCCAAATTTTCATTGATTTTCAACTCTTGTGATTGTAATTGTTGCAAGTCATCTTTAATAGTTTGTTGTTGTCGCATGATGGAAGTAAATTCCCCCTGTTCGGAAGCAGTTTGGTGCATGTATTGATCTTTCAATCCTTGGAATATCTTGATATCATTTTCAGTAATTTTTAGCCCATCTTTCAATTTGCTGGCAATTTCTTCTTCAAACTGTTGCAAACTTCTTGCACTGATATCAATATTTCGTTGTGTTTTTTCTACCTGTCGTTGATGTTTTTCTTTTTCTCGCTGAATTTGTTCCAGTCGTTTTTCCTCACTACTAATTTTACTCTCCACCATATTAATCTTGGCATCCAATGGAACCAAATCATTTTTACAATTATCAATTTCTCTAGTTTGTTTTCGAATCTTTTGTTCCACACTGAAGCTCTTCTTTTTGACCCCAGCATGCTGAGATATTAGCAAATCATAGCTTTTCTTCTCTTGCTTTAGATTACTTTCAGATTGCTTAATTTGTTTGACTGCCTTTTGTAAATGCTGGTTTTTTTCCTCCGCGTGTTGATCAGAATGATATAATCGCCACAACAGATGATCTTTTAGTACTTTTTCTCTCAATCTCATTTTCTTTTGATACCGTTCAGTTTCAGTTTTTTGTTCTTGTAAAGTCTTGACTTCTGCTGCACACCTCTTTCGATCTTGACTCAGCGCTAGTTGTCTAGTAGCTTCTTGAGTTTTTGCATTTTCCAATCTTTCATATTCCTCCTTTAATTCTATCGAGCCACTAATTTGTTCAATCAATTTACACAAACTTTTTGGATCCTGTGATGCAATTGCATCGACATCACCTTGAAACACCAAGAAATTTTTGGCCTTGATTAAAATATTTTCTTCCGCCAATGCTTGCGCGTAGTCGTTCGCACTAACTCTATTTTCATTAATTAAATATTCACTACCACCCCGTGCATTAATAGCCCGTTTCAATTCCATTGTTTCGCCCCCTGTTTTAATATAAACCGCTTTGACATACGCTTCAGTAGGATTGACCCCGGCATCATCGTCGTCATTATTAGCATCGCTACTAGCAATTCGGTTTCGATAAATCAAATCCTTAGCATGGTTACTTCGTAATTCTTTCGATTTGATACCAAGTACAAATGAAATTGCGTCCATCATGTTGCTTTTGCCTGACCCGTTGGGGCCGATGATAGATGTGAAGTGTGCATCACCAAACTCAGCACGTTGGATGCCGCGATATGACTTGAAATTGAACAGTTCTATTGATTCTAATTTCCCCATTTCAGTATACTTTTGACACCGGATATATCGATAGTTTTAATAGTTACGCGTGGTAAAGTTAAAAAAAAAAAAAAAAAGAAGTTATTAAGATACGCGTTGTGGGCTCGCGACAATAAAATAATTAAATTAATAAAATAAAAGTTGGGACTAAAAAGCGAGAAGTAAATTTTGTTATTTTATGCGCTATAAACATAGTAACACGCATTCTTGCGTTGAAATATAATTCTTTATATCTCCACTTTACCCACGGTGCTTTTTTTTTTTTTTTTTTTTTTAAATTCCTACAAAATCATTAAAAAACCCAACTTTCAGAATGCACCGGATTACCACTCAATGTCCAATATCCATCTGCCAATGCTATTCATATAATTTAACAAGTATTGGACTTTTCTGTGAGAACAAATAAATAATTAGTGCACTTTTACCTCTAAATAACCCCGCTTATCTTACCATAGAATTTTGAACGTCCCAAACTTCCAAAATATAACCCGCATAATTCCTTTCAGTCAACTTACCAGTACCATTAATGTTCATTGATTCAAATCGATATGATTTGTCATGATACTCAGGGTCTAGTGTATGTAGTACCGATCTTATATAACTAGCCAACTCATATAATGTATACCCCCCCCCCCCCCACACATTTTTAGAAATTGTGTCGTATTGAACCCGATTGAAATCCATTAGAATTGGTAAGATTATGAACCGGTTGGTATACGAATTTAACTTGTTCTATATAACGTATGACGCCACACACACACACACATGTATCAATTTAAAAACATGCCACGATAAAGTAACAACTGTGTTTTCAAAAACTGCTCAATTTAGTAGATTATACCCAATTATTATTGTCATATGTTGCCTAACTAGCGTAGACAATTAAATAATACATGCTTTACAAATATAATTAATATAAAAAAGAGTTCATTGTAGGACCTGAGACACTGCGGCTGTTTTTTTTTTTAGCGTTAGATTTTAATCCTTTTTAAAAGAAACATTTACCCCTCTACTACATTTCAATACAAACCCAACTAACTCATCAAATTCCATGCCTTTTTCCTCCACTGAAGTCACGATATCATCAAACTCTTGTAGCAACCTCACCAAAGTGTATGATGCTTCAGTCAATGCTAGCGCTTGGCCCAAACAAATTCGTGGACCACCACTGAATCCGTAAAACGCCCATGATGGATGTGTAGGATTATCCCATCGGTCTGGATTGAATTTATCAAAGTCACTACCCCAGTATTCTGGGTTCCGATGAATTATCCACGAGTTCATTATTACTTGCGTGCCCTTTGGAACAAAAATTGGGCCATCATCGACCCTTGAACCATGGGGTAAGGTGGTGTCTCGAGTAGCCTGACGGAAGTTCAATGGCACGGTGGAATATAACCGTAGTACCTCGTTTAAAACATTTTGTAGGTATTTGCATTGACGGAGTGAGTCGTATGTTAATGATTCTTTTTCAGTACCAAAGTCTTGAAGAATTACCTGTTTTAATTGATCTAGAACTGTTTTATGGCGGGATAATAAATAACAACAAAATGACAATAATGCGGCCGTAGTATCTCTTCCAGCTAGAATGACACTAGTGCACTGGTCTCGTAACAACTCTTTGTTATTTGTCTCTTTAATTAATTCATCAATAAACACGTAGGTATTATTTTTTGCTTCTCCTTTTGCTGCTCTTTCCAACCCTTTATCAACCAAATCGTCAATATAATCATGACAAATTTTGCAATGCTTTCGAAACGTTGGGCTATCCATTAATGGGTAGAATTGCCCCATTTGAGCACGGGCCATTAAAAATTGCTGTGCATAATCAAACGATTCTTGGAATTTATATGATTTTGGTTCCCCCGAAATACAATCAACTTGTTCATCAAATAAAAATTGCAATGTCAATTCAAACGTAAATAGTTGGAAAGTTTCTTGTACATCCACCAACTTTTCTCCATTATGCGATTTGTCTTTAAACAATGTTAATAATTTTTGCACATGGGGTTCCAACAAATTCAGTTGATCCACCACTCGATCTTTTGTAAATTGCGGTCGTAGCATCGCTCTAGAATGAAACCATCCATCGCCACTTAGCGAAAAGATCCCCGATTTTCCTAATAGTGGGCTCAATTGTTGCTTACGGTTGCCTAAATCGAAATCATTAAATTGAGTCGATAACACGGCTTTAATATTTTCTTGATCCATTGTAAAAACAGCTGGTCCCGCAAACCCGTTCATCATCGTAGTCTTGGGTTTATTTGGTCGATTCATATTACGATTGAATAAGAATGAACATAGTCTATTTCGTTTGACATTCTGCAAGGCTTCATAGACTGACGGTATGCCTAGCCATTGGTATTCCACAAAATAAGGTGAACCACATCCTTTGGATTTTGCTGATAATCGGTACCAGCAGTATAAATAAATTTGTCTGGTGAATAAGAAAAATGGGAAAAACACCACCAACAATAACAGAGACAACCACATTTCTTTAATTGTAGTAGGAGGATTAGAAAATGTTTACTGTTTTGTTGTTTATATATTTTGCTGGTGATAAAAATTTTTGAGGTACTCAAAACGTACGCCACCTGCAGCACACATAAAGATTCTTAAAACGGTGTAATTATTTTTTATTGGAGCGGGGAAAACCAATTGAGCGGCTAGTTGCGTGAAACATGTGAAACGGCACGGCTAGAGCATTCATTTCGGATGCCGGAATAATACACGGCCCGCAAAACTAGGCTCTCACCCAGATTGAATACAAAATGGTGAAATTTGAGTAAAAAAAATTGAATAAAAACATAAATAAATTCATTATACTACTTAAAAACAAAAGCTAGTCTTTTGCAGGTACAAATCTTACATTAACACCCCCAGCTACTGAAGAAGTCAAGGTACTAACTTGACCAATCGGTCGACTCAACTCTTCCACACTAGTGTCAACATCTTCAAAAGTTTGAGCAATTCGCACCAGAGTATATGAAACTTCGGTTAATGCAAATTGTTGACCTAAACAAATCCGTGGACCACCATTAAATGCCAAGAAGCGCCAATTGCTATTTCGAACAGTTTCCCATCGTTGTGGCCTAAACTCATTAGCATCTTCACCCCAAAACTCCTTATCTCGTTGCAAAGAATAAGTGTGGTAATAAACCGGATCGCCCTTTGGAACAAAGATCGGTTGGTCACCATTTGGACCACCACCGGTTGGAATAGTAGTGTCCTTAGTAGCATGACGGAAATTGATTGGGACAATTGGATATAACCTCAAAACTTCATGAACGACATATTTTAAATACTCACATCGTTTCAAGGTGTGGAAATTGATGTTTTCGGTACCAGTACCAAAATCAGTCAAAACTGCTTCTCTTAATTTCCTCCAAACATCCTTATTTCGAACTAATAACGTAATTGCAAAGGATAGAGTCCCTGCGGTAGTGTCCCGACCAGCGAGTAAAATATTCATAGCCTGATCTCTCATAACAACTGGATCAGTAGTTTCTTTAGTTAATTCTTTCAAAAATACAAACTCATTGTTTTTTTCCTCATTATTGCCTTGGAGTTTTTCATCTCTAACTTGTTGTAATGATCGTTCAACATAATAATCAATAAAATCTTTACAATGTTTGGCAGATTCATTGAATTCTTTACCACCAATCAAAAAATAAAACTTTTGAGCCATAGTACGTAGTAGCAAGAAATCCTGGGCTCTATTAAAAGAGTATTGGAACTGTGCAGCGGCTCGAGCCCGATCAGCAGTTAGCCGTTTCCCGCCTGATAAACTATCAGTAGATTCCCCAAACAAAAATTCAGTAGCAGTGTCCAAAGTCAACATAAAGAATTGTTCTTGAACATCCATTAATCCTTTAACTGAACCTTCCTTGAAGTTTGCTAATAAATCTTGGCATGCTTGTTCTAAAGATGATAATCGAGAAATTTGTTCATTAGTAAATTGAGGTCGTAACATTGCTCGAGAATGTTGCCATCCATGCCCACTTAGCGTAAAAATGCCTTCACCCAAAGCTTTGTGGAAATATCTTAACCGTTCACCCAAATCAAAATCTTTGAATTGAGTAGCCAAAATCGCTTTAACGTTTTCATGATCGCATGTCATGATTAGAGATCGAGAAATTGTTTGAACCCTAGAGGTTTTGACACCGCTGTTCTCAAATTCGCTTTGTACATAAGGATGCATGTTGTGTGCTTTGTATTGCTTGTAAAAGGTGTAAGTGGCTTTTAAACCTAATGGCCATGATCGAAATTCCGGTGGTGATCTGCAACCATGCTTTCGTTGTAGTCGATAATAGTTTAGTTCTTGAACAAATTCAAATAAAATCCATAATAATGGAAGTGCCAAAACGGCGTACACTGCGTTTAACATGTTCGATTTCTACTGGAGTTTTTGTTGAAAAAATCCGTAGTCAAATTTTTTATAATAAAAAAGCATCCACAATAATAATAATTCAGGGGATAGACATGGGTTTATATACAATTTTGCATTATAAGCTTAAAAGTACCCTATGAATTGAATCATTATGAAGATGTCATAATGGGTACAAAGAATTAAAAGTGAAATTTTTGAGCCCGCAAAAAGGTGGGGGAAGAGCTAAACGTTGGTTATAAGCTTTATTGTTTGTAGTTTTATTTTTTATTTATTTATTTAGAGTTAAAGCTGTATTTTAAGCGTTGGGAGATGAAACTTTCAGCTGAATGTGATGCCGACAACAACTAGTGCGAGTTTAAACAGCTAAAATTGATAATAGGGCTTGAGCGTGAGTTGGAAATATACGCAGCGGGGTAAAGCCAGAGTTTGTTCTGTATACCTATAGGCATGGTTCTACTGTCATCAAAATTGGAACAGTCATTTAATTGCAGTTAGGATCTAAATTTACCAACTATTGATATATTATATGAGCTGAAATTCGGGTTGAAAATTTTACTCCAAATTGGAACTAAAAGTACTTCAAATTCAACATTTTTTCTATGATTATAATAAATTTTTTTTTTTTGACTTGTTGGTGTTTTTTTGCATCTGTTCTGGTGCCTTATTTGATATATCCTCTTAAACTAATAAATCTCAAAAATTCAAGTTGGGAATGGAACAGATGGTTTCTACTTGTGTATATTGTGCAAATCCCTATGATTTTGCGGTAGTATTGGTCGTATATAAGGTTATAGTTTCTATTATACTTAACTTGAACTTATACAATATGTTCGGACTACCTAACGCTTCCTAGAGTGTCATGGTGGCAAAATGTGCAATTCAGCCATTGGCATATGAAAGATTGACAGTTTGATTCGTCTACCATAGCCGGTAGCGGGGGATCCACATTTGGTGATAAATTGGTATTGCTAACACTTTGGTCTCGAGACCAAACATATGAAGATATAAACATATGAAGGTATGATCTTTACAACTTGGAAAATTGGGCAAAAACCAATTCTAATTATATACACACCAGTTCTATCAGCCGTTTAAACGAATGTGCTATCCAACAATTTTGAAAGTCGTAAACAAATTTTTCCAACAAATTTTTCTTTTAGGCCCCATGTATCAAATATATATATAAATCGACGCATAATGACTAGAAAGGTATTAATTGTGCGGAGTATATAGGGTATATGTAGGTTTTACCGGTCGATCATCGACCAGCATCTAAATTATTATGCCAAGTTTTAAGGCTCAGCAGGTGCTGTTTTCAGCACTGATTATTCTAAAATGTTTGTTTTAAGAGCCATTTTTATTCACTTCAAAGCTTGTAAAAAATCAAAAAAACGTGTCTTTTTTGTACTAATAAGATATGGGAATATACAGCCAAGCTTAAGTTTTAGCTGTAGCGAATATGCAGCTGGTGGGGAATTAACAATTATTATCGGAAATGAAAAATGCTATCATGCATGCGAACATTTACTATAACAAAATTAAATTGACATGTGAACTTGGGTGTTAGAGATTCGCATCCATGAGTTTTAAGGGAACGCTCGGAAAGTAAGCAAGCCAAAGGAAACAATTAAAATAGCTTGAACTAGATCGCGAACCATAATTGTTACTTAGCTATCCACTTATTACAATTACCATTACAAAAACGATCAATATCAAGAGTATACAATAATAATTACCTATAGAGGCCACTTATCCACATCTACAATATGTTATGGCTCGTCCAAGGCTTCCACATTGAAATATTGATAACAAATTTATCATAAATCGATCAAACTCAATTGTCAACGCGGCTTATACTAGACGTATTAAACCTTTAGCTAGTTTATCACCAAAAACAAAAACAAAAAAAGGTAAAGAACCTTTATGTAAATTGTATCACGTCCTTACAGATAACATGTTAACAAAGTTTATTGATGAAAATTCTAAGCTGAAATAAATTCAAAGTAGAGTCTACGCGTAAAAGTGCATGCATACAAGGTAGTTTTGTGAGATATCTGGCTTGTGAATACGAAATCCCCAACAAAAATTGAAAGATGGAGCTGAATCACCGCCAAAAAAAAAAAAAAAGCGTTGCGTGACGCGGATATGAGTCCTAAATAACTATTATTTAGTCCCGCAGTTACCTGTTGTACGCGTAGTGCAAGCTTTTTTTTTTTTTTTTTCTTAAAATGTGAAAAAAAAAAAAAAAAACATATCTTGCTATCCTCGATTTTTCTTGGTACCTAAATTATAATTGATGTTTTTATGATCAGTCGACCAAGATCATTGGTTGTGGATTTTCTGTCATCGATCAACGTTTGACATATGCCATCGTTTTATAAACTCCCCCCTTCCCGTGCGGCTGGAAACAAACTCTTATTTAAGCTCTAAGACTTAGCTTAAGATATTACCACTGCTTGAACAATAATGGACGGCTAGTTTAAACTCAAGTAACTAAAGGCAGTAATACCGTCACGGTATTGCCGCCAGAAAAAGCGTGATATTTTTTTATCTTTTTTGTTTTTGCTCTCTCGAGATCTCTCTCAGTACCAAATAATTACGCGCTTACTGTTGGATCCAGCTCCCAAATTTTTTCCATCGACTTTATTTTTATTTTTTGTGCTTCCGTGATTTTTGTTGGAGCTACTACAACAATTAAAAATAAATATATAATACGACATTTTACTAAATAACTGTGTTGATTCAGTACTTGGCGTCATCCGGAAGAGTTAAAAAAACAAACAACTCCAGAACGCTCAAATATTTTTATTTTTTATTTTCATATTCTAATCCACACAAACCTCGAATTACAAATACCAATAGTAATATAATAGAGGCCTTATTATAACTGTACTATAGAATTATTTATTATTATCAAAAACCACAATGCAAGCGCCGGTTGATTTATCAAGTATTGAATCAATTGTCGAGAGTTTATACAACAACAATGATCCACAATATATTAAAGAGTAAGCATTTTATTTATCAAAAATACTAACATATGCTAGAACTCAGTCTAAACTACAATTGATTCAAAGATCAGATCAAGGATGGGAGATGGGCGACATGTTACTCAAAAGTTGCAAGCCGTCATGCCAATTTTTTGGCGCATTGACTTTTAAAGTTAGAATGAATAGCATGACAGATGATGAAGCGGAGTCATCGGATTTAGAACAGTTGCTGATAAAATTGTTAAATTGGGTTGTTTATCACCGAAATAACAATAGTGCGAAATTTGTACTCCAAAAATTGATTACCACTTTATCAGCATTTTTCACAAAATTTCCAAAGGCATGGCCAAGATGTATCGAGTCAATGATTTTAACACTACAGACGGGGCAACCAGCCATTTCCAAAGCTCCCATGAATTTAAACGAACCGATTAATATAGATGATTTATCAAATGGGCTGTGGTTCTGTGAAACTTTAATGCAAGACCTGGGTGGGAATCATTCATTAACTCAAGATGAACAATATGCTATTAATGACAGTCTAAAACAGAATTTGCCCATAGCTATTAAGCTATTAACACAGGCTCTGGAGTTGGGAAACCTTTCCAATAATCACGACGAGAATCTTAAACAAATTATTTATAGAGGGATTGAAACTTTGGGAGCATGGATCATCTATTTTCGACAATCCAAAATTGATACCGAAGATTTACAACCGTTTAGTCAGTATTTATTATTTTATTTAAAAACCCCAATAGATGAGGAGATTTACTCAGCGGTTACGGGTATTATAGCGGATACTTATGAATATAGACCATCGTTCTGGCCAACTTGGTTCAAGAATGAATTTATCGGCGTACTAATACGACAAGGAAATGCAATTAACAGAAATGAAGAAATTGATGAACGAATTGAATCGTATACAAAAATGCTGTTGCCATTTTGTGAGTTGTATACCAAACAGTGTTTAGAAAGAGAAGGGGATTTTGCATTGTTGATGGGGATTATGATGAAATTAACTGAGTTACCGGGTCTACCTTTATCAGATGAAAATAGCGTTGCTACTAAAATTCTCGAATTCTGGACTACTTATGTGGAAGAGTATTTTGTGTTGGAATTAGTGTCTCAAGGACAGGATGAGATTATTTTGTTTGTTATTAATGCATTTTGGTTCAAGGTTCGTTTACCCGATGATGATATTTGCAAGCAATGGAATAGTGATTCATGGGATGAATTTAATTCGTTTAGACGAGATTTTTGTGATTTTTTGGAACTGGTTTATCCAATGGTCGGTATTAATAAACAAGGTGATGCAAACATTTTCAACAAATTAATAAATAATTCTGTACAACTATTAACACAACAAAGTATAGAATGGAAAGATGTTGAATGCAATTTGTTTTGTTTAAATGGGATGAGTGACGCCTTGAGTGATTTACAAAAAAGTGATTTTGGGTACATTTTTGAGTCACCATTGTTTAGTAGGCTACATGAATGTAATAGAGCCAAAATCCATACTACTGTGGTGACAATGGTTGGGTTGTATGATTCATTTTTTGAAACAAATAGGGGTAAACCGCTGATTACCAGCGCGTTGGAATATTTATTTAAATCGTTGAATAATTCAGCGATTTCTATCACCGCATCAAAGAGTATTTATAAACTGTGTGATTTGTCGAGACAGCAATTAACTGGGTTGTTACCAGACTTTGTTCAAGTTTATGAAAACACGCGGTTTCCAGAAACTACGGCTCAAGAGCGAACAGTTTTTGCAATTTCATGTGTTGTGGAAGCGGTTGATGATTTGGGTACAAAGGCAGAATATATCAATCGATTGGTATCATCAGTCATTTCTCAAATTGAGTTTGAATTTGCCAACAATGCACAAATTGAAAAAATAATTTCACTAGTTAAATGTTTAGTTGGTATTGGTAAAGGGTTGCGATTACCAGAAGAAAAAGATTTTAGCATCCCAACAGAATATCATGAACAAGTTGCCAAGTTTTGGAATGATGATAATCTGAATATTCGAACAAAGCTGCTACAAGTAATTAAGGTATTGACTATAGATCAATCTCCATACAACCAACAAGCTGATATTTGTGAAGCATGCTGTGATATTTTCAAACAAGGATTTCGTGAAGATATCGGTAACCCGTTCACATTCCCAGCAGAGTGTGTTATGCAATTTTTAAAATCCAAGTATCAATTCGGACCATCGTCAAGTTTGGGTGTACTAACCGACACTGCTTGTTGTTTTTTGACCAGCAACTGTGTGCCATCTGTTGATACACAAGCTAAAGATGAGCTGGCGAGAAATATTATTGAAACATTTTTCCAACCTAGTGATAATGAAAATAATAATGACGCCGACGTTCAAGCAAACAAACTGAAATTGTTAACGCAATTAAAGCGACACCATGCAAATACTTTATTTCAACACCCACGAGTGGCGTCATTTTTGGAATTCACTGTAATGATGCTGGCATCTGACACAAAATTTGTCCTCCAAGAAGCATGTAAATTTTGGACCAACGTGATCACCACCGGCAACCCAACTGATTCGATGGCAGTTTACCACGCATTGGCGCCGCAAATCAACAAAGTGTTGATTGATAAGATTTCGGGTGGCGCCGCGAGATCGGATCTTGGTGCTTATATCGGATTAATTCGAAAGTTAGTTTTCAAAGCACCACAAATCACCAAGTCATATATGACTCAATACTGTGTTGTTGAACCTATTTCGCAATCATTAGCACGCAAAGATTTAAAATTTCGACAAACTTTTATTCAAAAATTGTTCGTCACCAGAGGCGGTCAAGAAGCCAGTGATGTCATTAAAGATTTTTGGAGTGGCAGTCGAGGCTTAACTTATGTATAGTTAGTAACAAAAAAAATTTAATCCATTAAATATCTATTAAAATTAACTAAACTACAAAGAGTTATTATTATTAAACTTGTCAATTAGATCCAGCAAACTAACGGTCTGCGCTTTATAATCCACCGGCTGCAAGGCTTGACATTGATATCGCACTCTCTGTTGATCATTAAAAGTGTCCAATTTAGCCTGTAATTTCAATTGGTATTCATGCCCAATCGCATTGGCCAAAATTTTAGCCAATTGATCTTCATCTTCTTCAGCAATGATTCCTTGAACCTCACTTGCCTTCTTTCCCAACAATGTTTCTGCAGTATCGTTAAAGAATGATACCCACATGTCCCCAGAGTGATCCGCAACGTTGGCAGTCATCATATACCGCCAGTTCGGAGCGTCAAAAGTTTGGTCGCATTTCTCACACCGCCATCTGCCATCGGTTTCTTCGAGGACTTTTTTCATGCAATTGTTGGTAGTGTTCCCACAAGCAGGGTACATTAACGGTGATTTTCGAATAAATAGAAGATTGACGTTGGTACGGAAATAATCTGGTGTCTCGCTCATGCCCAAGTTTTTGGCCTTGGCTTCGCCTATAGTCATCAATTCACCGCTCATTTGGCCGGAGCCTGGTAATTCATTTCGCATGGATGTGAACTCTTTACTAGCACCTTCGTTATCGAACCAACCTTTCAATTGGTGTGCGTCGGCTAAATCTGGATCCACTGATACGGAAGTACTGTTCAAAACACTTAATGAACGTCCGCCAAAATCAGACACTTTACATCCTTTAAGTACCAAAACGGAACCTTCATCACCTTTAAAATCTTGGGCGGATTTACCCCAAAATGCGCAATTGACTTGGATGTTGGTGTCGTCGACCAACAAAACGTCTCTTTTTTGGTATGCATTACCAGCCTTGGAGGTCAATTCCTGTACATCACCAACATTTTTCATAGCACCAATAACATCGGCAGTACTATTGTTTTCGTGTTGGGTTAGGTCACCAAGTTTGACAAAATTGTATTTTAATTCTGGCAAGTTTTCTTTATCATGGCACGGGACGATAATAGTATCCCGTTCAAACATTAATTCAAATTCATTCTGAACGTTATTGAACTTTTTATTGGCAATGTTGACGCCACATTTAGCAATGTAGTAAACACCGCCTTCTTCCAATTTTTCGTATAACTGATCGACGGCTTGTTTGAACCCAGTGGCTCGAATTTCCCCAGAATCGTCAATAAATGTGCAGTTAAACAACTGCCCTTCTCCTCGTGCGTTACGATAGGTTCGCACCTCACTTTTGGCACTAACACGGACTCGCAGAATCCATGCATTGCTGTATGGTGATAACTGTTCAATAAAAATTAGATTACCATTACCTGCCATTTTCTTGACATCTGCTGGCACCGCCATCTTTTTCTTAGTGCCGCTATCACCGCCACTACTAGTTTTTGTAGTGTTACTAGTTTGTGGTGGTTTAGTGTCAGTGGTGTTGGTATTAGTAGTAGCTGTTGAAGTTGAAGAAGAGTTAATATTTCTGATATCACTTAATGCGGTAGGTTCGCCAATTTTAGCCACAGGCCCACTAATCACTTCCCAGTCCCACACCAACACTACTGGACGTGTTTCTGACATTAGAAACGGTTCGTAGCTCTTCAATTTAATCACACTCATCAAATCTGGATCGCTTGTATTGGCCAAATTACTTGATTTGTCATCGGAAGATTGGACACCTTGAATGATGTATTGACCGTCACTTAGTGTAAACCGTAACTTTGGTTTATCACCATCTGATACTCTTCGAAATTTCAATATTTGTAAATTGGCAGTTGGCCATTTTCTCTTGACTTCGTCTTTATTGTTGACAAAGATGTCTGAAATGATTCCTTTTCGTACACTATCCATTATGAAAAAAAAAAAAAAAAATTGCGATAAAAAATAAAAGTGATGGAAAGAGAAGAGAAATAGAGTAGAGAAACGCGTTTTTTTTTTTGTGTTTTTATTGAAAAATTAATATATATTTGGGAATTAATTGTCGCGCCACCCGGAACGGTTTCGTGCTGTTCTATATATTTAATTTAAGGCGGGCACCAAAAAAACTACGCGACGTCCTTAAGCTTCGAAATATAATTATAATGACAAATAAAAAGTATAAATTTAAAACTGAGTTCTATATATTGTATTTTTAAGCTAAAAGTCATGTTGAGCCAATTCAAACGCATACCCCAAAGTCAATTTGGCATGTTGCTTCATATGGTCAAAAGATAATCGATCAATAGTATCCATGGTAGTGTGAATATATGGATCGCTGTTTTTGAATTCACTTTCAATGACGAACGCACTTGGGTACCCGGCCTTTCGACTAGATGCATGGTCAGAACAAGCATATCCACATAAAGTCTCAACGTATGGAATATCACAATAAGCATCAACAACTACTTTGATAAAATTGGTTAATCCTTCATCAACGTAATCAGTGATAACCCCCAATGAATCATGACCGTCGGCATCTTTGCTACCCTTGGAATACCCTGTCATATCTTGTTGTAACATTGCTTTAACATTTTTATCCTTTTTGGAATATTCGGTAAAAATATCTTGCGATCCTAATAACCCACCTTCCTCTGCAGAGTACCAATGGAATTGTAAAGTATTTCGTGGTTTGAAGCCAGATTCGACCAGAATTCTAAAGACTTCCCAAGTGGTGACAGTACCACTGCCATCGTCATCAGCACCTGGTGCAGCCATAATGGATGGGAACAGTAAATTGATAGAATCTTGATGTGCACCAACCACAACAATATCATCTGGGTTCTGAATACCCTTGATACTGGCAATGATAGATTTTTGTTGCCAGGCGTGGTCAAACAATTCAACAGTGATATCAGCCCGGTCGCCAACAATATTGGAAATTTGATCCTTCAACCATAGTGAACTTTGTAACCCATAATCACTCTTATAATATCGAGTATGAAATGAAGAAAACTCTACCAAATTCTTTCTCATGTTATCTTTGGTGATATTGGCAGATAATTCTTTAACTTCTTTTGGGAATTGGACGGTTTCTGGGAACTTTGAAACATCATTTGGATAAACAAATTGCTTGTAAAAATCAACATGATCGGTAACATCCATAAATCGAACATGATTTCGTTTCAAATCCCATTTGGTAGGTTCGGCAACCCATTCAACATGGTCATCACCAAAACTCAACAGTCTCATTTCAACATCACTTTCTGGTTTATCACCAGCCTTTTTTAATCCCAAAATGAACGCATGGTTTTCAAGCAATGTCTTCAATTGGCCTACTTCATTTTCATAGCTGGATGAAGTTGGATCCAACGTTAAATCTTTAACTGGTGCTTTGTTAAAAATGGAGTTGTATAATCCACCAACCAGTCCATTTTCACCAAATGCCGGCTCCACTAAATTGGCAAGACTCATAGCATTAGCAGTAGCCAATGCTAAAACTAGTGTGTACTTCATGATATTTTTATTGTTGTAGTAGTAGTAGTAGTTGCGAATGAGAAATCTTTATAGACCCAAAAGATAACAAAAGGTAGGGGATCTGGATTGGCATTTTGTAAACATTAAATAAAAGTTGGGGTAAGTGGCGGCCAGTATTTACGTTGGGACCAAAGACAAGGGCGTTAAAAGGCCGGACCACCGACAATTTCATGCGGCGTCTAATATTATCAATGTAACTCGTTAAATTCATTTTGCTAAGATATTACCGATCTTATGGACAGATTTAAGTTTTGAAAATGATTACAGGTATCAAGACGACCAACTGGTGGGCTATTTATATTAAAGTGTAAACTGTTTAAACAAGCGTATGACGACAGATCACATATGGTCGTTCAATCAGTGAATTGTCGATATTAAAACCCCAATTCTGATGTTGTAGCTCAATTAATATGTGGTAATAGATTCCATCACCCCATTCTAATTTTAATCAAGACTCGCACTCCGATCAAGCTTATAGGTTATTAATTATAACATTATACACGTAGAACCCGCTGCGCTATGAGTTACTGTTATGGACGAATGTTACAGTCTAGAGACGTAAAAAAAAAATCCCCTATGGCTTGAGTTATCTAATAGTAACACGCATCACGTTGCGCTGCAGCCAGAGGCAATGCGTGCCCCCCCTCTCTCTCCCTTCCCCTCCACTGGCACTGCAAATATTAATATTTGCAAAGGTGACACCACCAATGTAATAGTGTCCCGATGGTCTCATCACATTAAATTTGTGACCAAAAATTCTTTCTTCTACTATTTAAGTGATTGGGTTTTTTTTCTACCTTCCTGACACCTTTTTTTTTTTTTTTTTTTATATGAGCTATCGAATAAGAGCGTGGCATTTTACATCCTCTCAATTATCAAAAACAAGAAGAATTTTCAAACGTACAATGGCAACTGATTATTCCACCCGGTTGGCTGAATTGAGGGCCCTGTTCCCAAAAAATAATATCGGCGTTTATATTGTTTTAACTCAAGATGAGCATAATAGTGAATACACTAGTGACGCTGATAATCGGCGAGAATTCATTTCTGGTATGTATCATTAATTACGACTTGCTAACATAAAAAAGGGTTTACTGGATCTGCCGGTACTGCAGTTATTAGTGAAGAAAAAGCTATTCTAGCTACCGATGGTCGATACTTCTTACAAGCTGGGAAACAATTACCATCAGAATGGGAATTATTGAAACAAGGTATGAAAGGTGTTCCATCTTGGCAAGAATGGGCTTGTAAGCATGCAGCTGAAAAAAAGGTCAATATCGGTGTTGATCCACGATTAATTACTTATGATCAAGTTGAGTCATTACGACGAAAGTTGAAACAACATGGGTTAGGGAGTGACAATTTGATTGCATTAGACATCAATTTGATTGATCAAGTTTGGGAAAGCAAACCAAAACGATCTTTGGCACCAATTCGAGGATTGCCATTGGAATTTACAGGTAAAGACTTTAATGAAAAAATTAAAGACCTACGAAAGGAAATTACTAAGAAGAATGGCACTGCCTTTGTTGTAAGTGCATTGGATGAAACTGCTTGGTTGTTTAATTTGAGAGGTGATGATATTCCGTATAACCCAGTGTTCTATGCTTATACAATTATTTCACCAACTAGTGCTACTCTATATATCGATGATGTTAAAGTTACTGAAAAGGTTCGAAACTTTTTGGGTGATGCTATTACCATCAAACCTTATGAGCACGTATTTGAAGATGCCAAACAACTTTCTTTGGAATTGGTCAGAGCTAACAAAGAAGATAAACTAAATAAAAGCTTATTGGTACCGAATGGATGTTCATGGGCTTTGATCGAGGCCTTGGGCGGTGAATCCAATGTCAAAACAATCCAATCACCAGTTGAAGATTCCAAGGCTATCAAAAATAAAGTTGAAGTTGAAGGTGCCAAAACTGCACATTTAAGAGACGGTGTGGCATTAATCCGATATTTAGCATGGTTGGACAATGCTTTACATGAAGGTAAAAAAATGAGTGACTACGAAGCTGCTGAAAAGTGTTTGGAATTTAGAAACCAAATGGAAAATTTCAGAGGTTTATCATTTGAAACCATTTCTTCCTCAGGGCCAAATGCTGCAGTTATCCATTATTCTCCGCCAAAAGATAGTGATGCAATTGTCGAATTGGGTCAAGTTTATTTATTAGATTCCGGTGGTCAATATTTGGAAGGTACTACTGACACCACTAGAACTTTCCATTTCAGCAAACCAACTGATAAAGAAAGAGAGGCATTCACTTTGGTGTTGAAGGGCCATATTGCTTTAGCAGATGCTGTATTCCCAGAAGAATCAAATGGGTACATGTTGGACACATATGCCCGGCAATTTTTGTGGAGATATGGGTTGGATTATCGCCATGGTACTGGTCATGGTGTTGCAAGCGGTATCAACGTTCATGAAGGCCCAATTGGTATTGGTTTCAGACAAAATTATTTGAGTGCTCCGTTAAATGTTGGTAATATCATTTCTAATGAACCAGGGTTTTATGAAGATGGTAAATTTGGTATTCGAATTGAATCTATTGTTGTAGTTAAAGAAAAGGATACCAAGTACAATTTTGGCAACACCATTTTCCAGGGATTTGAAACCATTACCCAAGTTCCATTGTGTAAGAATCTGATGAATGTTGATATGATGAGCCCAGAAGAAATCAAATGGGTTAATGATTATCATAAAGTTGTTTATGACTCTACAAAGAGTTTTTTCAAAGGTGATGACTTCACTTTAAAATGGTTAGAAAAGGAAACAACTCCATTGTAATTTTTTTTAAATTTTTTTTTTATCTATAACTTTTTATTTTTATTTTAGCTAATGCAATTCTAGTATTAAAGAATCCGCCAAATCTTCACCAATCGCTGCAACCATATCTTTTAAAAATCTTAAAACCATAGGTTGGAACTCTTCTTTAACATCGTCTAAAGTTAAAACAATTGACGGTATGGTTAGTTTCAATTGTTTAAAATCAATTTGCTCTAATTGCTCTTTGGTTAGTATCCCTGGCATTCCGGTTTCTATAAGTTTGCCAGGTTCTTGTATTTCGTCAATTATTCGTGCACTTGGTTCTGGTTTATCAACAAACGAAACGTATTTTTTTAGTTCGAATTTTGGTAAGAATCGTGATAATTCTACCCATTTATTATCTTTATCAGTTTCGGTAAATCTAGGCTCCAACAAATATGACGGAGAATACTGACCTTTGTACCTCATTTTCACGCACGTATGGATATAAAACCCCATATAATAATAAGGTCGATTCAATTCTTTAGCCAGTGCAATTTCACGCAACGCCGCAACTTTACCCATTCCAAGCTTCGCGTAATCTGGATCCCAGACTAGATAGACACTTGACACACATTTCTCAGTTATATCAATAACTCCAATGCAAATCAATTTCCCTTTGTAATAATATAGTTGGTGGAACGCCCCTAATACGTCGTCATCTATCTCTTCATCAGCAAACACATGTTTTGTACACAAAAACCGGGCAAATTGTCGTTCATCGACATCTTCATCATCATGGACAATTTCTTGATATTTTTTGTACAACAAAAATTTTTCTTCCGTAAATGTTGCCGGTTCTAATACTACCCTCAAATTCCCAGATTTCTCAGGAAGTTTAATAGTTTTCATAAAATCGTATTGATTATCACGGCCTTTCTTATTAGTATTTGCACCCATCGCTTTAATAAACCTATTAAGAGTCTGTCGATGTTCTTTGCCCGGTTTGAAATTGGCAACGTCTAGTCTAATTGTGTATTGGCAACAACAACTGGCTCGTAGGTCGGGTTTATAAATATATGAACCACTACGTCGAAACCCTCTATCCATCAGTTTTTGGTATTGGCTTGCCGTCATTTTGCGGACGGAGAAGCCGTAGCGGCAAGAATTCAATTCTTGATGGCAGTACCCACATTCATGAGTATTGGAGTAGATCCCGCGACTAAGAATCATATCTTGATTGTGTTGGAGCTGGATGTACAGTGTTGTGTTCTGTGATTAATTGTAACTGATTGGGATGGCAATAGATGATAAATTTCGCGGGAGAGCCGAGCAGAGGTACTCAGTTCTAGACTACGGTTACTAATCCTGCTACTGAATCAAGCCCTCCGACCCCGATTTTTCCAGATATTGTTTTTTTTTTTTGTTTTTTGTTTTTAATTCAAGTTCATAAATAATTCAAGATTATTTCTTTTGACCCAATCTACTCATTCCAACTATCACATCACTGTATAACTACAATAATAATAAAAATACCATGTTACGACTAACTAGAACAAGTTTATTCAAGCCTAGCAGATTCATTCGGCTTCTCAGTACACACTCTACAAACTCATACTACTCGTTTTTCCCAACAACATTCCCAAATGGGCCGCCACCAAATACCACTTTCCAAGTAGATAAATCGAAATTGCGAAAAGAGTTTTTACAATTACAAAATAAAAATCATCCAGATAAAGCCAGGACAGAGGAGGAAAATGAAGCTTTCTCCAATTTATCTGCACAACTGAATACAGCATATAAAGTTTTATTAGACCCTCTACGAAGAGCTGAGCATGTTCTATTAAATCAATACGATATTGATGCATTAGCGGAAAAAGATACGCTAACTGACGAGGATTTATTAATGGATGTATTGATGGTTAGAGAATCTATAACCGAAGCAGAAGATTCCAAAGATTTGATGGGACTTAAGGAAGAAAATGACCGGCGGATCCAACATACGGTAGATATTTTGGAAGATGCATTCAAAAGTAATGATACCGAAACAGCAAGAAAAGAGGTAGTCAAACTAAGTTATTGGCACTCTATCCAGCAAAATATTAATGATAGATTAGATTAAAAAAAAAAAAAAAAATTTTTACAATAAATACTTGAAATAAATAATAAACGCTAAACTGTACTGTTATTCCGAGCATTGTTTAAAAACTCAAAAATGTCCATACTTGCATCCCTATCACTATCGTCTTCGTTATCACTAGTGTGATTTGAACTGCCAACTTTATTTACTGCCATTGCTCGTAAAATCTCGTCGACTGGATCGATAATTGATGATCGTGTAGTCGCTGAAGATGTTGTTGAAGTGGTATTGTTATTGTTATTATTACCATTATTATTATTGTTGTTGTTGTTGTTTGTGGATTTATAGCCATCCTGGTTGCGTTGTGAAGCCATGCTGTTGAGGCGACCTTTCCTTTTTGGATAGTAATTCAAACTGATCTCGTTGATCCAATTGTTGTTGTTGTTGTTATTGTTATTGTTATTTAATGTAGATGTGTTGGTTGTTTCTGTATCTGCACTATTATTACGGTTAGATTGATACATATTCCTATTTTTTTTCGAGTTAGTTAAAGTTGACTGGGTCATTTGCCTATTCCGTTCATTCAGTTGATCTTCCAAATTTTTAAAATCAGATGATAGTTTAAACTTTTGTATAAACCAACTTCTAAACCCATGATGATCTTGATCAAATGTCAAACTGTTCTTCTCATTCAACAAATCTTCCAAAACTTGGTTTGACTTTTGTCGACTAAAAATACTCGTTGGTTTTTTTAACAATCTTGCCCATCCTTGAAACATGAATGGTCGAATTTCTGTCAACGGGAACACCAGCATTATAATACTCATTGCCACAAAACTCCCTAGTTTTTGTCGCCATAGGTTGTGATTCCCATCGTATGGTTTGCAGTTTGGATAACCGTGGTCCATCACACATTGCGCCCATTTATAATCCTTCAATCCGTTAGTTCTATTGATGGAATGACTGACGTCAGTCAAAATTTGAAAGACCATCATACTGCATAAAAAAAATGCACAAATAAATGTCCGCCACATGAGCCGCACCGTTCGCAAGTACGCGACAATGATTAGTTTAATTTTCGTGGACAGCAACAGCTTTTGGCCGTGCTCGCCGTTATCTGATGGCAATTTTGATTGTTTGACGTTTGATAAAATTTGAAATAATGAATGACTAACGTAAATTGACAGTACAGCCACGATCAACAACCCCAAACAACACCAGGTAATAATTGGAATTGCCAACAAACTACTCCGTTGACCTGTTCTAACTTCACAAATAAACCCTCCAACGTACATTGTATACATTGAAGCAACACCGGCAAAAATCCCTGATATTGCCAATACAACAAATGTCACCCAAACTTTGGGCAACATTTTGTCAAAAATTACTTTACATAAACTAGTTAGTACACGCCCCACTGAGGTTAGCGTCACCAAATGGTGCGCCAGAACCATAAGTACGCCCTGAACCATGCACCTTGTGCAATTATCTGCTGTTGTTGGCGTAATAGAATCGTAGCATAATGAGTCTGGATATGTTTCGCCCAATCTTGTGTAAACCGACACACTAGAAAAAACCATCAACGCCACTGCGTTCAACCCGGCGTATGGGTTTACCACGAACCTCGGATTGACGATATGGGAGATTAGAACGATTAGTGATGAAAAAAACAATATATATGCGAAAATGGTGATTGTATTCTCTAATGCGACCAACGTGTGATCGCTTTGCAGCATGTATTCATGGCACCCGACACAACATTCTTTATAGCAAATTCGCCCCGAGAGTAATACCAGTGGATCTTTGGCCTTCTTTGGTAGCGGTAAGATTGGTAACAAAGGGTAGGGACAACTTCTTGTGTCGTCGTAGTGGGATGTTGATATATTGTTCTTTAATGGATCAAAATTATTTTTCATTTGTTTGCCAGTATTGATAACATTGATCTGTTGTATTATAATCTTATTCTTTCAAAAATAGAATAAAATTGAAAACAAAAAAAAATTGTAAAAGTTAGTGCTTGTATATAAAGGGAAATTTGGAAATTTTATATATATAAATAAATAAAAAGTAAGTACTATTTATTTTTATTTTCAAAAGCTTAAAATCATTCTCCTTTATCTAACCATGGAAATAAAAGTGTGCTAAGCTGCAGTGCGAGTTCACTTGCACAAATTAGTTATACATAAGTTACTTATGTTTTATAACCACAAAAAAAAAAAAAAAAAGGGCACAGGACTCTTTTCCTGAACGGATTTAAATCCCTAAATCGCTGGCATTACAATCTTTACAACAAATTAACAGTAATGGAATTATTAAACGAGAGAAATAGAGCTTTTGTCAATGCATCAATTGTCAAGCACGGTTTTTTTGAGCTTAGTAAGATAAAAAGAAAAAGTAACGGCTCATTTTAAAGGAATGGCTGATATTTTTGCTGAGAAAAAAAAAAAAAAAAAAATAGATGTTTCATATTGATGACTCGGAGTTTACTTATTAAAAACATGAAAAAAATAAAACATACAACAAAAATGATGCCTTAAACAAGTATTTTGCCAACTGGGGAGGAGAGGTATTAGCTTGCGTTATCATGGAACACAAACATAATTTACAATATTACTTACCGTGTTGACGGTTCAAAAAAAAAAAAAAAATTTGCGTATTTTGATGTATGGAGCAAACCTTGTACCAGCTGTTCAAAAATGCGATTACATATGCAGTCATTGATGAGAGGACTGTGATCGATAATTATGTGACAAAGTATTGACATATGCTTAATAGAAAAAAAAAGTATATGCAATAGTCATATTGTTTATATAAACATATCCTAATCCATTGTATGGTCTTGCACATAAGCACAGCAGGTTTATGTTCTCCCGACCAGATAATCTTACAAGATGTTTATAAGCGTGCGTAACCTATAGAATATATTAGATGTGTGGATTCGGATTAAAAAAAAAAAAAGTAAAAATACTATTTTATTAAAAGATCTGCGATACAGTATGTAGATTACGCTACTGTACTGCGCTCCGTTGCAGCGGCGTCCAGCGTCTGATCAACGGCATCCGATGCAAACGCATGATAAATCTGCGATCTGCGATGAACCGTTAAGCTGTAATATAGCGATCGGAGTTAGAAATCTTTACCGTAATTTGAAATAGCTTAAAGCGTAATAACACCTTTTTTTTTTTTTTTTTCTAACACCGCAGTGTATCTATTCTACCAGAAATCCAAAAAAAAAAAAAAAAATGACCGTTTTGATATTAGAATTAGTAATAATAAAGCGAACGATTGCAGAACCAATATGGAGATTTTAACTGCATTTATCTCTCGGAGATATTTAATCAATCTATATGGGTGATTTAATCAGTTATGATATAAGATAATAATCGATTTGTCATAATATAGGAACGCGGTCCCCGGGATAGATCAGATATATGAACAATCAGGTCAATATAAGGATTAAATAATAAATTTCTATAATCACCTACCTATTCTAATTGATTATTAAAAGTGGTGGGTGTTTTAGAAGTTTCACCGATTGCGGTAGGTTGCATTTGAAAATAAAAAATAAAAAAACACAGTTACCTAGTTTAGATTTACCTAAATAATTACTTGAGGTGCTTATATGTTTATTAGAATTTTAAGGTTTTAAATATTTTGAGTTTGCAATTATTAGCTAAGGTTACGTAGACTTGGGTTAAAAGTTAGAAGAGGAATACATATGAAAGCTTGAATTATCATATATACTGCTCATAAAAATTCAAGTATGCGCAAAATATCCTCCAAAACGGCCCATGAAAATTATAGTTTGAAAATCGGAATTATCTATGTCTATCACAATAATTACACATAATACACACATGGGATTAACAAAATTCGCAATGTACGAAGAATTGCAATAACTATGATACTGTTGGACTATCAATTAACCAAGATCCAATTATTGCAGGTCATTTGTTTATAATTACATCTGAGGCTGCAAATACTACTGACCAAGCGCGATGGAGAGCTCATGTACTCCGATTTAACGTATTTATGCAGTAAACCTTTTTTAGCGCAATTTGGTTTACGTGCTTCAAGTAAAAACCCAATTGCCAATCACCAAGAAGATCCCATTGCAATTTTGTAGGTTAATTTCTAAATCAATTGCTGCCATAGGCTATGTAGCTGCATATACGTTTAAATGCAAATGAATTTAAAACTATGAATAATTTTTTTACTTGGAGAAACTGAGTAAACTATTTTTAGGTCGCGTCCTGACTTAGAGTTCCATCTTTTAATATCAGATCGCGATCGTCATCCGGAATATTTCAACTTTTTAGATTCAATTATAACTTTTTATTAGAAAATATTGCATCATGGCTATTAGAAAGGGCCTGGAGAACCGCGTAAAGAACAATTCAATTTTTGGGTACAAATTTTTAAAGAGCCTATATACTAAAATTATGTTCATAAATTTATATATACAATCATCCAATAATTATAAAGCATGTTGAAACTAATACTACCAAGAAATGATTACAAGCCTTTGTGGTAACTAGATTCACAATTTTGATAGGCTGTGATATAAAGGAGCCAAGAGTACAAAAAAAACCAAAAAACAGTTATATATATAGAGATATATACAAGTATACCCTGCAAAGATTTTAATGTACCGGCATCTTTTGTGATGAATAAAAAAGGGCTGTTAAGAGGCTTGTGAGTAGAGTTCCGCCACACCACGCGGCTTACATGCCCAGTTTCTCCGCTATCATTAGTCCGGAAACTAGTTTATCTGCAAATTTTTTTTTTTAAAACTACTACCATACCCCTTTTTAAAGCATTGTAGCCATATAGTGCCAGGTTAGCCGCAGCTTCGACGTACGCGACGCCAGAAATCCCGAGGCTTCAGTACTTTTTTTCGTATACCGGATCAACCGGTGAAGTCCATACTACCAAGAGATTCAGTACCACCATGAAGCCAGTTATTTTTTAATTTTATTTTTGGTAGTAATTTTACCGTCTTGACGGTTTGGTTTGAGCGATATATCCAAACTGTTAAAATCTACCATTTTGGTATTATAAGCAATGTAGTAATAGGCCCACCATTTTGATCTTGAAATTTTTTTTTTTTTTGTTTTTGCTTTTCCTTTTATATTATCGTTGGGGGGTTAATTAATTTGCAGCGTTCAGTTAAATAACGCAGCAGTTCCAACAAAAAAACAAAACTACATGTTACAAGTAAAACACTTGTTTATAATCATTAATACGTTAAATCATACTAGCTTTTGAATAATTATACTACCGATCCACCTCCATTTCATCGATACTACCACCACCATTTTTATCGGTGCCACTATTAATGCTCTCCTTTTCCAACTCCCTCTGCCTTTGCAGTTCAATCTGCCTTTTTAAATACTCATCGTTATCCATCATTTCTTTTTCATCTTCAGTTTCTGGAACCTGTCTCAACCATTTCATTCGAGGTCCTGATCTTGACAACTCACTAATTTTGAACCCATAGATTTTTAACTCAAAGCTTCTCTGTCGTTTCTGTATACATTCTTGCTCGATTTCTGGGAAGGTTTTTAAAAACAATGCTGCAAAAGTGGTGCCAAAATACGCCCCATCAATATTCAAGTACCTACTATTTGGGGGGAAATAAATATCCATGCAACACGGGCAGAATAACCGGACTGTTTCATATCCTGGCAAATCGTGTCTACCGATAGGTAATAAATGGGTGCCATCGCAATAATATCGCGGACAAACGCCAAAATGTGTGTTATCATATTTCTGTGCCATCATCTGTAATCCTGGTCGACTCAAGATAAATCTCGCATGTATTAGCCCGTATAACAATTCTGCTGATTGTTCGATAAGGGGAATATTTGGTAATTTTACTGGATTTTCTGGCTCCAAATCGCTTATCAATTCTAGCGCCTCTTTATAATGTGGCACCATTGACCCTAACCCAGTCAAATTGAAGTCGTCATCAATGAAATCATCTACAACTTCGGCAAAATATTCATGGCCAATCATAGAGCAAAACGTACTAATCCAAGATTCATCGTCATTTTCGAGTTCTTCGGAAGATTCGTCTGATATGACATCGTTAGCAGCGTTCGCCATAACCGAGTCTCTATATTGTCGTTCAGTCATTTTATTTTATTTAGTTTTCAACTAAAAAAAAGTGGGAAAAATTTGTCCACCAAAATGCGGTACTACCGTTGGGACTTTTCCCAAAATCACCACTATAAGAAAATGTTGGCGGCTGAGCAAACCTATTTTTTGGTGTCGACGCATCTTTTCCCGCCGACGTTTTGTGCCTGCCGACATTTTTATTTTTTTTGCTCCCACTTCGGTGTATCTACATTCCATTGTTTTTTTTGTTTTGTTTTGTTTTCATCACAGATCTTACTATAGAATAAACCAAAAAACAAAAAACAAAAAAATGCTCCCACTGCTAATAACAGTCGTCCTAGTGATTATTCTAGGAAAGGTTATCGATTATATTGGTAAAGACACCATCTGTGAAAGCGCTTGGGAAATCTTTACAAAATTAGCACCAACTTCAAAATTTCAAAACTTGCGACAAGCACAACGAACAGCAATTGATTTGCATGCAAAACGGGCTAGCACCAGCTCTAAAGATGAATTTGCCAAATGGGCGAAACTCGATCGGGAATACAACAAGACTAAAACATCAGTAGAAAATATCAATCGAGATATCAACGATACCAAATCATTGTTTACAAAATTGTTGAAGGCTAGTTTGTTCATTTTCACTAATGGCACTAAAATGTATATTCGGTTCAAGTATCGAAAAGTTCCTGTGTTTTGGCTACCTGAGGGAGTGTTTCCGAAACCAATTTTGTGGATTTTGTCATTAACTTCAGCTCCAACAGGATCGGTTAGTGTAAGTGTTTGGTTGTTTGTTGCCAATAAGGCCGTCAACACACTAACCAATTGTTACAAAAATTTCAATCTGTTGTCAGCACAAGTGCCAGACAAGACATCCCATCAATTCAAAAAACAAATGAAACAAGAAGCTCAAAATTGAATAAATATTAGTAATATATGACATATATATATATATATATATGAAGAGTCTAGGTTAATAATGCTTTTGGTATATACTCCATTCTTTGACCCCACATCCACACGTGTTGAGCGGAATTAAAATCTTGGAATGAACTTGGTAATCCCTTTTTGTTACCTTGGTTAAATCGTTTTTTTCTTGGATCAATAGTAGAATGAACAGTATCCAAGTTTTTACATGCCTGAGCTTCTTCATTAACACCATTGATTGATCCACCTCGTTTATATACGTCTCGTAACGAGTCAGATGAACTCCCACTGACACTTAATCGTCCGGAGCGGGTAGTAACAATTCGTTGCAGTCCTTTGCTATTCAAAAGTTTGTCTGCAATGTAGTGTAACCACATGATATTTGTTTTGGCGCTAAAAACAGACCAATCGCATTCCCGTGATTGTGACTGGAAACTAGTAGCACTAGACGAAGGGGGGAATCCATGTGGTGTTAAATATGGAGAATTAAGGTGTTGGGACGACGGTGCTGTTGGTGATTGATACTGTGCGCTAAGGTTTGGACTTGGTAATGGGGTATGAACTTGCATTTGGGAAAGATGGTTTCTCATGAATCGATAAATATCAAATTGATAATCACCTCTACCTCGAAAAAAATCTGGATGATCCATTCGTGTGTAAATAACATTTCCATCTTCATTAGTTGCTCGAGATAGTGTATAATCAATTAAAGTTACCCTCAAATCTTTGTTAGCATCATAGGCTTCCAAATCCAAATTGTCCATCATATCTTCCAAGTTTTGAGTAGAACTGATTACCAAATTACCCCAATGTAAATCACGATGTTCAAACTTATATTTCTCTTCTGCTGTTGCTAAACATCTGACAGTTTGCCAGAAAATAGATTCAGCTTCAGCCCATGATGTTAGTTCAAAATGTTCCAGATCTGTACCCGCATTACTCATCACCATAATACAATACAATTGTGATGACTGGAAAAAATCAGGTCGGTGATTTTCACTATTATTTTCCAACGCATAGTCATCCCATAAGTTCAACAATTTTCTTGGATACTTCCCTCTAACTACTGTGGCATCTAGAACATCGACAAACCCATCCATTGACATTAACAGTTGTGCAATTGACAATTCTTGAATAATATCCTGGACTGGTAATTGTTCCAATTCTTCATTACCAAATGGGATAACTTTATAGATTTTTGAATTCCCATCCGAATCATTTTGAATGTAAACTTCACTAAAACTTGCTTCGGCCAATTTCGACAATTCATTGGGAATTTTGTCAGCATATTGTTTGATGTCCAAAATTGATTGGTTATTACACAAGCCTATTAATGATTCCAATCGTGATTTTGAATATTCTGCAGCTGGAACTGCTACCAATGATCCAGAGGTATCAGATCTGGTCAATGACAATAACGAATTCGATGCTCGTAGTTTATTTTGTAACTTTTCTCTTGAACTATCAGATGGTGTTGGTAATGAAATCATTGGCTTTTCTGGCTTCTTTGGCGAGTTGCCTCTAAAAATGTTGGAAGATTTTGATAAAAACGATCGTTTAACGTCAGAAAATGCTGATTTTTTGGATTTGACACTCCCCGTTGTCGACCCCATTCCTTGTGAAGATACTGATCCATTCCGTTTGGCATCCTCTCCATTTTTGTTAGTTGTATTGTTATTTCCTAATGAAAATAATGACGTTGAGCTGATTGAAGAAAAGATTGATGACCCGTTTTTATGACCACTTCGTCGTTTCCTACCGTTATTTGTATTTGCATTTGTATTTGGAGCTGCTGCTGCTGCTGATGTTTCTGAAGCTGGTGTATTATTACCTTCTTTGGAATCAAAATACTCACTGGTATCTACGAGTCCTGATGGACCACTAATATTATACTTGTTGATTCTTTTATGTTTAATTTCATTACCTTCTCTTTTGAACGATAAGAAAGATGAAGCAGATGGTGATGATGCCAAGTTTAACCGTGAATCATGGCTTCTTAATGAACTTGTGGTGGTTGGTGTTAAAATTGGTGATCCAGACGACAGATTTTCCTCACTAGCTGGCATCTTTGGTGGTGTTTCTAGTGTATATTCCCTATCATTTCTTGGTATCAATTTGGTATTATTATTACTAGCTACTGATGTATCCACCACAAGTGATAAATTAGGTTGTGAGCTAGTCCTTCTTGTCGAATTTCCTCGTCGTGTTTTGATGCTTTTTTCTTTCGTACCTTCTTCTGTTTCTTTAACAAGTTCTGAATCTTCTTCAAAATTCTTTCCGGCCTTTTCAACTGATTTTTCAGGGGAAAAATCTTCTCTACCACCACCAACACTAACTGCAGTATAAGCATTAGCTCCATTACCAATTGTAGATGTTGAGATAGTAGAAGTTACTGATATATGTTTTTCTTTCGCTTCCACAGTTGCCTTCGAACTCATGCTACTATTTGACATAGTTGACAAAGCTCTAGCCATTTTGCTTAATGCCCCTTTTGCAGAACTCAACGAATTAGAAGAATCCGAGCTTTTAATCCCTGGACGGTCCCCTAATTGTTTATCAACGACCGTCTTGGTTTCAGCAGGATTAATTACCTGCGTTAATACCTGAGTAGTCTCATCCTCCCAAGAGCTTTGGTTTTCTTTATTAGATTCAAATTCTAATACCCCCAATCCCATTAAAGATTTCGTGGAATGATGTTTTCGACTGGGTGTTCTATTAAAGATTTCTTCAGTTGGTTGTGTGTTAGTGGTGATGCTTTCAGGTTGTGACCACAATTTTTGATCTATATAACTTTGAGTTAATACACTTTTATGAGTTGGTTTCCCTTTTCGTTTGCCATAAGTTTTGGTGTTAGTAGTGGATTGGTTGGTAGAGTTGTTGGATCCAAAATTGAAAGTACCAGAGCCGAACAATGATGAACTTCGCCTGTGTTTAGGTCTTTCCATCATGCTTTATTGTACTATTGATACGTCAATTAGGTCTAAATGAGGATTGAAAAAAAACAAAAAAATAATAATAATAATGATAATAATAATAATAAAAAAGATATTATTATAGTCAGGAGGGTTAAGAAATTTTTTTGGTGCTTGAAAAAAAAAAAATTTTGATTATGAATCCTCAAGCTTGAAAGAATTGGCTCTTTTCGTGGATGGTTTTGTTGTTTTTTTTTTTTTTTTTTTATTTGATTGTTTTCTTTTTTGCAAAAATATTTAGAAAAAAACAATAAAATTTGTCGGCGGCGATTTTTTTTTTTTTATTAATTTTTTTGTTTTTTTTGAGGAGTGTAAATAAGGTTACAGCGTCTATTGTTTTTTACGCGTTTTTTGTTGTTTTATTGTGAAAACTTTCCTTTTGGTTCCCTTAGACGCTGCGACGCTCGATTTTAGCAGACAGGCAGTATATATATTAAAATCTAACTTTAAAAGCTGGTCGACTGGCTGGCAAAATGATGGGCTGCGTGCGTATTATTGGGGCTTATTGGATCACTGATTTGGCCCCCCTTTTTTGTATTTTAATTGTTTGGTAGTATAAGAAATGAACAGTAGACGGCTTAAAAAAAATTTTTTTTTTTTTGATTGCAACGTCAATGTGTTATTTTAAAAAGTGGTGGTTATAAGAATAGATTATAAATTTTATAAACAAGTTTGGTTACAGCGTTTAGAGGGAAAAAAAAAAAAAAAAAAAAATTTGGCATCCCCTAATTATACAATATTTCATTTGGACGATATTTTAGATAACCAATTGATAGATAGATCTGAAATAACGTAAAAAAATAAAGGTTAATTTTTTTATATTTTTAGATGTAGCTTATGCCTTGGAGAGGAAAAATTGTTTGCTTTTCCGCCACATCTTTCAAGCAGAGGACACAAAAGTAACGTTTTGGTACGCACGTCACGTGATACTATTTTAATTTTTAATTTTTTTATTTTCCACCAAACTGGATAGAGAGCCTGCCTAAATTAATAGGCTTACTCCAACGCCGTTCACATATGTCTGTGTTTTGGTTGAGTGAATGCATAATATTTATCGGTTTAGCAGTAAATTAAAACAGCAGTAGCAGCAGCAGCTAAACTTTTTTCTTTTCAATGGTGAAAAGACAATATTCAGAGACTTCAATATTTTTCGTTCATTAGCCTTGTTACAATTATAAGAGAGGGAGGAAAGCAATTGTCTACAATGTGGGGATCAAATGAAGTTAAAAAAAAAAAAAAACACATGGTGAACCATGATTCAAAAATCAATCAAGCAATCTTTGAAGTTTAAAATTAATAAAATAAATGTGGGATAGCACAGGTTCAAAATTAAAGGCTGAGACTAAGAGGGGATAAAAAAGTCAATTAATGGTTTGATCTGATACATCAAATTAAAATAACCCAATAGCGATACGGAGATTGCGTTAAGATATATATATTTGTAAACTCCGCTCAAATAAAAAAAAAAAAAAAAAAAAAGAATTAAACCAGAATATTACAGTTTTTTTGTTTTTTTGCGGTATTTACAAAATTATTCTTGAATCAAAAGCTTATTTTTCTCAAGATTCCCCCCCCCCCCCGGGGCCCCAAGGCTACCGACTCACCCACCGACTATCTGCCTCTATACCTACATAGACTTTAACAGGCTTAGTCGCTTATCCTTCGGCTGATCAAAAAAGTACCCTGGTCCATTCCTAGCCCGATATAGAACAAAGGACCAGATCTATTAATATCCCCTGCCATGGATACCTGGGTTTCCAGAGCTGGAAAATTCTAACCGCAAAAACGCTTTTCTTGATAATATACCAGATTTAAATCTTGCCATTACTTTCGATTATTAAATGTCTAGACGACGATTGATTTTTACAAACTTCCATCATCTTTTATGTTTAAAAAATATTTACTACTAAAATGCGTTGATCATTCAAAAAAAAAAAAAAAAAAAAAAATTTCATGAAATTTTTCACTGACAACCCCACCAGGTATTTAAACAGGCATAGGCACATGGACCCAGTAAATTTAATAATTAAGTCGACTGTATACAAAAATTCAGGTACCAACATAAAATTGAAACTTATCATAAAGGATAAGGCCCGTTAAAGTAATATATTAAAATTATGTATGAATTGTTTGTAACAGATGATGCGAACTGGTGTTGATCATTAATTAGTTTAAGCTTAACCAACTGCAAAAAAAACAAACGTTGTTGGCATTTCCGGCCAACGCACCAACAATTATCAGCTATAGCTGATCCTCAAAAAAAAATTTAAATATCGATCAAGTTCTATAACCGCATGTAAGGCGCCTTATAGCCCTATATGCACGTAACGTACGTACTCTGAGAGAGTTACGGGGCTGAATTCAAGCGTATGCTGCTGACCTGACAGCGGCCCAGAGCGGGTCAAACACCTTTTAGCTTTAGACACCTTGTTGAGCCGAAATTTATAAGGGGTTAAAATGATAAATTTTGTGCGATTTGATTCATATCCCGATCAGTCGAGCCCGAGGTATTGTTACATCATGAAGCCTTATCTATGCTTGAGTTCTATAAAGCTTGTTAAGAGGTTTAAGCTGGGAATGAAGTAAGCTAGCTTAGGCGTTGCAATTAATTTATTTTGTTGAGCCATTTAATAATACTATATGCAGAAAAAAACTTGAGCGCTATTTATAGACAGCTGATTCATAACTAAAGCTTGGGTCCTCAATTATGATCAAAACACAGGGGCTTTCGGTGAGGAATTGGGACCTTAGGATAGGGGGCGTAAGTATACTATATATGATGATCGTATATATATGCAGCGAGGCAAAAAGAGACATTTTCAGCAAAAGTTAGACACCTTATGATGCGCATGTCTTTGTTTAAGTTATTTTGGGTATATTGTTCATTGTATATATACGACGGTCTAATTAACTAGCCTGATAAGTTATGAACCAGCTGCAAGGAGTGAGCTTATGAGCTTGATATATCTATCAGATATTGGTTTTTATTTGGTTTATATATTATATACTTACACCAATCTAAAAATGTACTTATTATCCCATGCCTATAGATATGGACAGATCAACGGAAGCGCTAGCGGCTGTTAATTAATTGGCCATGTGTAAGCTTACCCATATATATATATATATATATATATATGTCTATAGCTATCCCGGTGCCGGGCCAGCAACAACAATATATATCAAACTCATGTGCTATGTTTCTAAGCCTCAATATACACAAAATATCGATCAAATTGATTAATTTAACCGCCCCTTAATTATAAGTAATAAAAATATGACCTCTAAACTTGGATACATCCAGGTTGATCATTTTTGGTCGAAATCTGCATTAGTTAATTATAGAGCAACTTTTATCTTGTGCGATTAAGGCCAACTATAGCATATATTAATTATACACCGTGAATTGAAATAACTGATCAGTTTCGATGAACTATTAATTGGTGGGTTGGGGCGGGCAATGAACGTATATCTATTTGGCTGCATGCATCAAAATTCAAAACTCCAAGTATTAATAAATAAATACTTATATGTTAAGCTTATGTACAATTTTATCTCAGAATCTCCAGCTAACCAGATCATCTTGGGGGTACAATTTAATTACCGTTCGCAACCTTTATCTCAGATACAGTTGATCTATGTACCACCCTCCTGGGTGTGTACAAATACCGGTTGACAGGGCATGTAAATACCAGAAGTTTGCCATGCTCCACACACTATATAGCCTACACACGTCAGCTTACAATCTGATATACACATTTATTAATGCTCCTTAGAATCCATCAATTTCCAATATTATGTATTAATCACCAGTTAAGTTTCGAAACTTCATAATATTGCATTAATTCGTTAATGCAATATTATATTAATTTGCACATGTTTATTCTCCAATAAATACGATCAGGTCGCGGCGCCACGTTTTATAATAATTGTGTTTCAACTGTATAGTCTATAAACAGCAAAATTTGAACTAGCCACTCCGAATATTTAAAGATTTTTTTTTTGTAAAAAATAAAAAATATCTGGAGAATGAAGACACACTTTATCACTCATCATTGACTCAAGCGATTTATATTTTTTTACCCCTTTAAAAGTTTCACAACAAAAACTTTAAGCGGGAGCGGCTAGCTAGCTGGCTATCGCGGGCCGCTGGCCGAACAGTGCACCACTGGAATTCACCAGCTTAAAAGTTGGGAAAAATTTCCCAGTCAATCTGGGCACGCGAATCCTTTGCACAAACGCGGTTCCGGGGTCAAGATTTCAAAACTGTACGGCTGAGTTCCAAAAGCAAATTTAATGAAATTTATTTTTGTTATAATCAAATCAATCGGAACACACTCAGCTCCGGGATTAGTAGTAAGCGCTGAAATAGACTACAAAACGCAAAACAAAAAATTCTGGCATGAAATTACTATTTATGTACATATATTTAGTATTTGATACTTCATGGTCAGAATAAAGCTAGTTATTACTATTTATATATGTGGGTATTGCAGCATTCATTAATTATCATTGATTGACTGATTGTTGTGATGGTTGGTCTAATCACTTCTGCAGTAGCATTGTATTGTTGCGGGTCATTCGTTTGTTTGTTATTAGGTAGATACGGTAGCTGAATTAGTAATTGTAAGTTCCTTGGTTATAACATATTGATGATTAGACGAGTGTTTACGATAAAAAATATTGTAATAGTTGCAGTTTTATTGTGAGACGCGAGTACATAATCGCTAGTGAGGGTTGTAATTCTTCGTGTGTGTTGTAATACATCGATGTTGGTTACTATGATACTATCCTTTTTTTTTTAAACGGATGTTGGTAACCATTCACTCTGGTTATTACGGGCCTTTTCTGGCGTTAAGGTTTCACTGCTTCCAAAACATTTTAATTTAATTGTCAGGGGGGAACTTCCGGATCATTGTCAACGGTCTATATTTTTGAATTATGCCGTCGTCTATCATTACCTATGTCTGTCAAGTTATTTAGAGAAATAAATTTGTGGCATTTTAGAAAACTGAGCGCTGAAAATTGTGTTTTTTCAAGATAAAAAAACAAGTTACAAAATAGTGGTAGATTTCAATTATTTTGTGATATGGAAAACAAAATTAATTCTATAAACTGGATAGGTTTAGCAAATTTAATATGGATTCACTAGTTAATACATATATGACGCAACTCATGTCAAGAGTTAAAGGTCAAAAAATAACATCATATATCTATATCAATTCTTTATGATTCATGCCGTGTATTAAAAGAAGTTTTGGGTTTAGCAGAAGGACAGCCAAATGGGAAAAAAAGCGGATAATATTTTCAACTTCGTGATTATTCTTTTGGTTATATCAAAGTAAAGGATTTTGCCAAAAAAACCTGAATGTCGAAAGAATCCTCAGAATATCGATTACAAACAAAGAGTTTCCAGCACCATTGGTCGCTAATAATGGGTTAAAACATCTTAATGTCTCAACGTTCCATCTTAGTGCGCAACATAAGATTCGAAGCGGTATAGATATCACAAGCTGTACCCAAATTTTTGCTTGGAGGGGTAATCTTGAGCATTATCATACCATCTATATTCCCCATAGCGGAATTGAGGTCTGGAATTTGACGTTGGCTAATTCAAAAATGTTAGGGCACATTTAGTTGTCGTCTCCAGGGTGTATCTCTATAATAAAGCCGTTTTCCCATTCGATATTATGCACCTCTCCGAATTATTTCTATGCCAATGTAGTAGTGGATGGCAAACAAGTGGTTGTTCAAGAGTTAGGTGTTTATGCTGAGTTCTTAAGAAGCCGATTCGTATTATATTCAGCCTGGTTCTAAAATAAAACTACCTCACTTTTGCGATAGAAGAGACACAGAAAAGGACTGTTTACAAACTCTGGACGTCGAGAAAAGCCTACTTTTTGTTAAATTCGGTGATATTTTTTTTATATATCTATGACACAGTTGTAGAAACTGTCGATAATATTTATAAGTATGATCAATTCTTAAGATGCATTCCGTCCATATAGCAATATTATACTTTCTTTGAAACAGATCAATTCTCGGTCTTTTTTGATCCAGCTGAATTCTCTAAACTTTTTGCAGCTAAAATTTATTAGAGTTGGGTCTAGTTCTGGATTCTGACCATCAACCTTCCAAAAGTAACAAAACCACTCTTTACTAGAGGAATTTTTATATGTAATTACCATCACTCTGTGCGTGACAAAGCTGTACAGCTGTGTGGGATGCCGCGAGAACTATCGGCATCGGTCTTAAATTTATTTTATTTTTTTTTTTTTTTTTCGCGATGAAAGGTTCACGAATTAGACCAAATTGCAGATAATACGAGTATGTTGATTTTAGTAATTTTGTGCTCATCTTTCTCTAAGAACAGGCTTTGCAGGATCCCAAGGGCCTTGAATCTCATTCTTATACTTTTGGAACGCCAATAATAATCCCGGTAATAGCCCCATCACAAACATCTGCACCGATAACCAAGCTACCAGTGCCCATACTCCTCCTAGTGCAAAAAACCCACTATCCGTGACCAACATTACAATTCCAAATAAAAACCAATGACCACGTTTAGAAGTTGTGCGGACCCATAATGCAAACGTTGGAAAAATGCCAAAAAGCTGGATGGAAAATAATACAAAGCAGAACACTGAAAGAGTGGTTGGTAGTCTCGATGCCAACACTATTGCCGCACATAGTGCCAAATTTGTTGACAACATTGGTCGAAATTCTTTCTTGGGTGCAAATGAATAATCGTAGAAACAAATATTGGCGACACACAGCCATATACTCAACGCCCAGATGGAATCACTCGATGTTGATTGAGTTAATGATTTTAATACCGGTGACAACGCCATGATCGTAAACACAATAAATAATGAGCTTTTCAGCGTAACAATTCGTTGATATGTTTTTTTGTACTCACTGACGTCCCATACTATGAACCCCAAAATTGCCGCAGTACTCGACATCACCGAGAACCAAAGTGGGTTCCAGCCTCGATTGTAAATGCCCAAAAACACAAACCCGAAAATACTTACTGCCCCCAGATGTATCACAATCACCGAACTATCTGATGCCAAGGTTTGGTACGAGTATGGTTGTACATTAGAATTTCGTTTAAGCTGTGATAAAAACGACGAATCGACGTGGTTGTCTGGGTACGGCTGTTCAACCCATAACAACTTTCGCCACGGCTTTTTCGTGGGGAACTCGACCACGTCCCATAAATTGTCGCTCTCACTGCTACCACCATTTTCAGCACCATCAGTACTGTCTATAACCCCACTCATTTTTTTTTTTTTTTTAATTTTTTAACTTTTAATTTTTAAGAAGTTCAAATCGGCTTTTTTGTAGTAGTGGTTGTGTGTATTTATCACCACTTTTTATTTTTTTATTTTTTATTTTTTTTCATACTCTCTGTTGGGACATTAAATCAACAAACATGGACCACAACAACAACAACAATACTTATCATTATAACCGGCAAAGCACATCATCGATCGAGAGCCCGAATCTCAGACCATGGTCGTCCAATTCGTCTAAACGTCAATATCTACGACGAACAGAAACAAACCAATCTAAATTTGACGACGGAGAAAGTTACGACGAACAAGATGTTTACCCGCCGATTGGAGTTTCAGATTACGATTCCAGTAATAATGATAGTAGCGGCCAGATACCAAGTGTCAAGCCAGTGATAGACAACCATGATCGATTATGGGCGGAAATAGATGTGCTTAATGACGCAGCAGAAATGGCCCAACAGACCAAAACTAGTAAAAGTTTTTTTGGACCGAATCATGCTCAAGCGCTACAGGATTTACGAACTGCCCAGGCACAGCTTGTTCATGTGTTGGCCGAAGGAGATCAACGATTTGATACAGAAAAGTACAAAGCGTTTTGGGAATCGGGCGATATTGACAACGTACGACGAAACTTATTCGATCAAGAGGAGTTTGATAAAATATCTCAACATGTTACAAATACTAGAGCTCAACTAGATAATGTTGTTAAATACATGGATGCCGTTGACGAACAAAGCAAAGATGACAGTAACGAATAAATAATGACAACCTTTTTTTTTTAATTTTTTTTTTTTTTTTACTCTCCACGTTTACAAAATAGTTCCAAATGAAGTATCGTTTGCTCTAGTTCGTTGCGATTTGCCATCCATAGTACTTGGTGGCATGTTCTGTTGGTTTTTGGAATGCTTATACGTAAACCCAATAAATGCTCGATTTGGGAATGGCGTACTTTTTTCGGCCAACGATTCAACTTGAGTCCTTTTATCCATAACTTCTTTATATTTGGCCATATCAGACTCACTGGAAAAATCATCAAAATACCCGGCGTCAGCGTCATTATCTAACTGGGGCACAAATGGTGGATTAGCATCTCTCAACACATCCCAATGTACTTCGGCAAAATAACTATGCTGTTTAATTTCATCAAATGATGTGAATCGATATCTTGGGCTAGTAATCAATCGTTGAATCAGATCCCAAGTTCGATCACTAAACACATATTGGCCATCTTCATAAACTGGTCTTCTTAATGTTCGTTTCCATTGTTTTAAATTTGCATAAGTTTCTTCACCAGTTTTGCCAGCAAATGGTGGGTATCCCACCAATGCTTCAAATAACATACAGCCCAGCGACCAATAATCAATTGTAAAATTATAATCTTTCCCTTGTAAAACTTCCAATGCCATATAATCTGGAGACCCCACAATAGAATTTGCATATTGTATATCTCTATTTCTCATTGATCGATATAATTGTTGCCGTTCAGTAACAGATCGGTATGGCACCTCCATATCCTTGACCGCATCCAATTTAACCTTCATTGATTCAACACGTTCTTTGGAAATAGCACCACTTGCCAATCCAAAATCCGTCAATTTGATATGGCCAGTAGCATCAATCAAAAAATTTTCTGGCTTCAAATCTCGGTGAATATATCCAATTTTATGCAATTCGTTAAGTGAAATAAAAAACTCAGATACATAAAATCTAGTATGCCTGGAAGTTAATGTAGCAGTATTATTCAGCAAGCTTCGGAAATCCCCACCAGAGACAAAGTCCATACATAAATAAACATTTTCATTATCTTGGAATGAATATAATAAACTAACCAACCATGGTGATTTAGATGCTGTCAAAATATCACGTTCGGTCAAAATATGACGGATTTCGTCCAATTTTAACAACAGTTTCTTATTCAATACTTTTAATGCACAAATTTCTTTAGTATCTGATTTCTGGGCCAAAAACACTTGACCATATCCACCTTGACCAATTTGGGTCAGTATCTTGAAATCCCCATATTTCAATTTAACGCGCCTTTTACGTAACAATGCACGTTCTCTACCAGTATAACTTTTCCATTGTGTTTCTCGTTCATTTTGTGGCACTCGATCAATACTTGCTTTGGCCTTTTTCAATCGTTGATTTCGATTATAAACATAAGTCATCAAATCAAAATAATAATCGAAAAAGTATAGTTGAGCTACATTAACCAGCCGTTTAACCTTCGGATCATTTGCAATAGCATAGTCCCTAGCTGATAATTCATTTCGTGGACTGCTATCGGTTTGCGAATTGAAGTTTTCTTTATTTTGCATTTGTAAATCACTCATACTTTTGATAATCTGAGTATCTTCCTCATCATTTGCAAATCGTGCTCTCGTGGGAGACCCTCTGGTTGGTGAGTTGCCATAATTTGGAGAGTCTCTAGTTGGTGAACTACCTCTGGTTGGTGATATACTACCACCTTGCATTCGAAAATCAGCCGCGGTGTTGGCGCCACGAACTGAGTTCAACAACCCCCCAAGTCGACTAGGTGAGCTGTCCTTATTGGGTGTTTGATTTTGTTCATTACCAGCGGTAGAATGTTGCAACGGTGCTCTAGACCTCAAGGGCGATTCAGGCATTATGATATTTCACACGATTTTTTAAAGAAGAAAGTGTTGGTCAAGAATTCAAAAAAAAAAAATACGCTGTTGTAATAAATGTTGTGAGGATTATTGTTGATACGATCGGGCGCGAAATTTAAAACACAAACTAAAAAAAAATGTAAACAAATAAACCCAAAAAAAAAAATAAACCCTGGACCGATTTTTATTAGATATTTAATGTTTTTATCGGCACCCATCGGGCACCGTGCCAGTACTGGAAGTAAATTGGACCATACATACCAGCCACCTGGATTAAATTTTCATGCAGCAACAGTCTGTCAGTGCTGTTAAATTAGTTCGTTTTCAACGTAAGATTACAGTATACTTTACGCGTTAATGGTTTACACCTTGGCTATTATTGCATACTATGATATACTATGATATGCTATAATAGCATATAAGTATAGAATATAAGCTTATATGTATTGAAATAATAAAACGAAGTGGGCATGGGTTCAGAATATAGAAAGTAATTAATTGGAATGGGGTTGCTCCATTAACCGATCTGAATATACCTACGTATTACCAGGTGTTTTTAAAAGAAAATGGATTAACCAAAGATAATAAAAATGATCATGATTTCAAGAAAAAAGGAGGACAAATTGTTGAACATATTAATGTACCATATATCATCACCCAAGTAATAGTTGCTGGCAACGCTAAAGTGCTTATAAGCCTTATATCATGGGCTAGTGAAAACTTACTACGTAGTGATGCATGATCCATGCACAACTTTCTCTCGCCATATGCGCATTCTTTTAATAATATGTACCCCTAACCAATTTAAAGCACCACAAACAAAGTTCACTAAGCATTATCTGAAATAATATTTTGTCTATATCATTGAACACGTCATGTATGGTTGCTTATTTAAAGACTTGGGTAAGTATTAGATAAACAGGTATTTAAACTATAGATTTGGTGTATTGTACGCGTAGTTGGCGTGTTCACTCATAAAATAACACCACTTGGCTATTAAAAGCTGTAGTAAAAGTACAAGCTGCGCATCACTTTAGATGTGGGGGAGGACTATTGTATATAAGCTTAACTATGTCAGTTATCATAACCATGTCAGTTATCATAACCATGTCAGTTATCATAACCATGTTCTCAATAATGATCGATCTGAGATACCCCCTTGCTAAACTTAAGCCTAAGGATAATAGTGTTCGTAGATCGATCTAAGATCTATATTACAGCATCTCAGCCAGTAAACTTAAGCATTACCGCTTGCGCCAATAAGCGCTAATTGGAGTTACTATAGTTTTAACTATAACTAACCGGATGCTTGAGCTCAAAATATTCTATGCGATATATAAGCTCTGCTATATATATATTATGGGTGTCGGTGTATTATTAGAATTGGTAATTAGGCTTACGATAATAGGCGGAACACTACGTGGCACTTGTATATCGTAAACGAATACTGGATCTAGAAAAGCTTGACAAATTTTTACCCGCGATAGAGGGTGCGGCTTTAAGATTCTCACCTGTCAATCATTGACCAGCCAATCAACAATTTCAATAGAAAGTTTGTAATATTTTATGTCTATAATCCATATAGAGTGTATACATACTGTCCTGCTAAAAATATTGTTTGAATTATAAAATACCCAAGCAGGAGTAGGCTTTTTAATAATAGCCTACTATTAACGCACATATGCCTCTGGAAATACTTCTAGTGCACGCATACATTAATTAAGCATATATTTGGATCAGTTTGCATGCGATTGTTACTCATAGTTTGCGACCAAAATATTAATGTTCATATAAATACTCATATATAAATCCCATTCAGTTATAAGTGCAAACTCTCGAGACCTATGTTCGGTCCAATCAACAGGGTTTGGCAAATCCATTTTATTTGACCATTGGCATCTTCCTGTACACGAATTAAATCTAGAAAACTAGCTTCCTCATCCTACATGTCGCTAAGGTAGTATAAGTTATTTATCAAGATATAAGATAATTATAATTAGCTCCAAACCATATTCCAAGCTAAGTTATCGCTAAATAGTTAAATTTCATAGTACAAAAACGGTATACTTTTATAATTTTTGACCACTAGCCAACTAATCACCAGGTGCCATTTTAACTACAAATCACCCAATTTCTACTACGCGTAGGGTTTATAAATAATAATTATAAATACAATCAGTGGAGGTTCTATTAAAAGCTAATACAAATCTACTCGTTTTAGATTGCCTGATATCTTTCTCACATTAACATCCAGTTGATCTGTCAAATGCACATACATCACCAGATAACAATTTCCTCTTGTATAATTTTGATAATATACTCCTTTTGTGCACATCAACGAAATCAAACCACTTACAACTTATGTCAGTATTGAAATCCCAGAAGTATGACATATCACTTGAGATATGTTTCAATACAGACCCATACATGTCCTGTTGCGACACGCTCCATGAGAAACACGCATTGTCGCCATCATTGTTCACATTAAAAAATGCTTGCCGACCTAGATCAAGACTGCTATCTACCATGGTGTCAACAACGCCTATCAAAGCACTCATTCCACCTGTAGTTGCCATATGACTGTAATATCTACTCCTGTTGATATTGTAAATTTACGTTGGTCTGCATGAACAAGCCCTACTCTGTATCATATTTTTGTCGGTTCTGTTGACCTTACCACCTTCATCTATAAACAACTTATTCTCCTTATGTACACTGCTCGCATTCAATGTCTTGACTTTAAATTTCATATCACATTTTCCCTCACCTATGAAGTTGCCACCCATTGATGCACAGGTATACATAAGTAATTTCACGTCTTTGTCTTCAGTTTCAGCTAAAAGTTTATCGTAATTTCGCGCATTAAATACGTCAATGTTAGTTGCCATGCTGATTTGCATGTCTGGTACGTCTGGTCTTAGCTCTTCGGCAAAGTTTGAAAAGTCGTAGTTTATCACATATATATCACTCTCTTGTTTCTGGGTATTCAGCATCTTCAGCTTGTTCAACCCACCTTCTGTATAGTTCTTGGCTAACGAAGACTCTGTGTCTACCGGCATGCCACATACGTAGGTGCTCAAAGATATCATATACAACATACAACTTAGCAAATGTGTTAATGTAAACATTATTAATCATTGAAGTGTCTATGTAAATAATATCTTTTTTTTTTTTTTTTTTTTATTAAAAAAATGTTTCCTTGATTGAATTTCTAAAGTATGGAATATTACGGTCCTTTTATATATATAACGTAATGTTACCTCGTATTTAACTTAACCCCTTATTCAATAACTTCTGGGTTGGTATACATGTTGCTTAAAGCTAGATTATCATTTGCCAATCGTCGATGGATAGGGTGGCTATGATGTAATGAGACTTTTTCAAATTGACTAATTCAGGTCAACGTTAAGCCTCGGTTGCAATTGCTGTACCTGCACATCTCTCGGCGAGTGTTGATCATCAAAACCGCTAAACCACTTGTAACACAAGCTATCGGGGTTATCTCATCCTACCCTCAATCATAAAGCTTGCACGACGTTGGTTAAATCTGACCAGGCGTATTCCAATCCATCTGATTTTCCTTTTGCCCGCTATTCAATTTAGTCATGATCAACATCCTGCATCAACACCCTCGTATATTTACCACTTCCTGCATCAAATCAATAGCGCGAGAATATAGCATGCCGCTTGGGTATAAAACTCCGTGTGTCCAAATACGCCGCATCAGGGAAAATACCCCAAATGAAGGTTCGACGCCACAAAATAGTACGGAATATAACAAGATGCAGTATAGCGTTAATAAACACTCGAGATGAGATATTATCAAGTAAAATGACGGGATATATGATGAAAACGGAGAACGGATTAAAGGTGCTCAACTTTAAAGCTTATTGTCCGCTACTAGTTTGAGGAAATGGAAAGGTGTGTGAAACAAAGCAAAAGAGCAAACCCCATCATATAGTTCTTCTTAAGCCAGAATAAGTCTTAGTACAGAACTAGAGTATTGGACAATTTATTTCAGGGAACTAGGTTCAATAACGGAGATTATTACACCAAATCATCGAGTTTTTATATATATGTTGAACCTACGTTTATCACGTTTTCGATTAATATAAACCAGCCACTAAACTGTGCACCCTTTTTTTTTTTTTTTTTTTTTCTGGCTTCTTAATTAATCGAAGTAACCTTTTTTGCCAATTAGTTAAAAGCTTGAAATACCCGGTCTATATATGCTCAGGGCTGACTAGGTTTATAATAATGGTTTGGAAATTCTCTATATAGCGTTTCTTTATACTTCCAGGTATTATCAACATATCTGGAATTGCTAATTTTTTTCTTTTAATAAGCTTTGATTAACACATACGATCATACTTACTATTAAGATGATGGCTAGAGGGGGGGGGGGGGGGCACAGATCAGTAGGGAATCAATTAAACACGTACTCAAGCTAGCCATTCGGTTATATGTATACATTTATACCAAAATTAAGCTCCTTAAATGTAGCTTGAGTTGATACAGCAGGAAATACACCATTTTGGTTCCAGTATATCTATCAATTTGGTGGCTACAGCGGCTTTACCTAATTGAGAATCATTGAACTCAGACTCTCCTGAAAAGCCTGTATATACTTTAATTAAAAAATCCAATGAGCTGCACCAATTTACAGATTAACCTTCAAATTTTAATTATTTCACTGTTTATCTCCCCTATTACTGACAAATATTGAACAACAGTCCACCGTGAACACCAGGAGCCAGTCTACATCGCCATTATGGCCAGAATATGTAACAATAAGCCTAGCTATTTTTAAACGATACTGTAGTTTCAAAAATGAAAACTATATTTGCATGCGCATGCAGATTTTTATGACTGAAAAGCGTATAAGGACCTCGTTTCGACGATTAATAACTCTGAAACTTGGTAATTTATACATGCAAGATATTATTTCTAATAAAAATGAAGGGTTGACCAACTTAAGGATATTTTTATTAACCTGCATTATGTCCAAGTACAGCTTTATCAATATGCGCACATAGAGCAAAAAAATAAATTATTTAAGCTGTTTTTATTTTTAAAGTTCTTCGGCTAAGGGTGAAGATGATGTTTCATGATAAATTTCTAATAATAATAATATATTTATACTGTTAAACTTGAAAAAAAAAGCTCCCAATTTTTTTTTATATAATAAAACTACAAATTATCTAATTAAAAAATGGTGACTCTAAGTGTCAAACTGACGGGTTGCAATATAACTTGGAGTAAAATTCGAACTGGCTAGAAACCGTTTTTCCGGTCAGGCCGACTTTTAGTTTGGGCGAAATTAAAGTGCTAATTGTCATATTATACATATAAGGCTCAATAAAGTTAATTCCTCGTCTCGACATGCACGCCTACTAATCTACATAAATCGCTTTATGCAAGCATCGTAAGAAATGAAGGGGTGATCAATGTCTTCAGTTAATTATGGCATTCACCTACATTTCCTTATACTCCAGCGCATATGTTTTTGAATTGTGCGCGAAATCTAGAGTGATTTCTCTGTACAAAAGTAAAACTTTAAAAAAAAAAAAAAGTTTAAGGTTTAAACACCCAAGGGGTTAGTACGCCTTAGCAACTACTTAACATTAGTCCACTCTATGTGTAACGTAGTTTACTGATAAATAAAAAAATCATTAATGATATCCTTTCAAAATTGAACTCTCTACAATTCCTATTCAATCTTTTCATTGCTTATTCGTGTTGACCAGTATTACACGTGATAACGAGCGCAAATTTTTTTTGATCGCCGAGCCGCACATTTGACGATCTTTAATAGATGTATCGTAGATCCGGTGCGGCAACTAATTTAGTATTCATACACTTAGGCTAAACTATTCCCCTCGATGCGCCGATTGTAAAGAGGCATATACTACCAAAAACCACAACAAAATGCTACTATTAATCTAAAAATGCAATCCGCCCACCTGCACAAAATTTCCGCTCCAGGAGCAATGATTCAGATATATATCCTTCAAAAATGAAGGGCTGTTCCTCCAGCACCTGCATCTATAAATACAAAGACAGGAGGTACCTGACCCTTGATCGTTTAGTCTTATTGTAAATTCTCGACATTAAACAATCGGATATAAATAAATAATGAATCGCTTATATAAAAAGCCCCAGGTACCTCGCAGAATTTTTGAAAGATCTTCAGTTCTCAAAGATTAGCAAAAAAAAAAAAAAAAAAGATGAAGCACAATAACAAACTGATAGTGGCCGGGTTTATTTTAACTAACTACATTCATTTCATTACCGCCCAATTTGTTCCAGGCGCTACCGAACCCGGGTCCCTCGACCAAGGTTTTGATAGTGTTAATAACTTGGCTGATAACACACAGGCTGCTGATCCAAATTACGCCAATACCGCAGCTGGTTCTGCAAACAGCAGTAATGTGCCTGTCAATGCATATGGGTTCAATCCAGCTTCAAGCACGGTTGCCGCAGTTGCGGGCTCAACTGCCTCTTCCTCCATTTCTGCTATGAACCGAGCCAAGTACTGGAGCCAAAACGGTTCTTCAGACGCATTATCCACTCTTTGTCAATCCAATGACTTTGATACATTAATCATTTCGTCTTTGACAAATTTCCAGTCACCAACTTTGGACTTGGCCCATGGCTGCGAAGGCGGTCAACCACTTCAGGGAAACTTAAAGTCATGTCCCCAAATCGCTACTGATATTAATATTTGCCAGTCTTTGGGTAGAAAAGTTTTATTGGGGTTATGTTCTTCCTCATCAAATGATAGCTGTAAGTTTACCAATGACACGCAAGCTACAGCCTTTGCTGACAAGTTATGGAGCATGTTTGGGCCAGTTTCTTCAGCAGTACGACCTTTTGGCTCTAGCTCGGTTGACGGTTTTAATCTGGATGTTCCTGATACATCATCGTCTTCATCATCTACTGGTATGGCTGCGTTTGCACAACGAATCAATCAATTGGCGGCTAAAAGCAACATAACGTTTATTCTCAGCGGCGCTACAGCTTCCCAAACACCAGCAAATAGTGTGCTAGGATCTGCTGTGAAGGCTGCCAGTTTCGACTTTGTATCTATCAAACAAGATAATAGCACCTTAACTAAGCGACAAGTTAGCAATGCCGTTAGCGTAAATAATGGGAGTAGTATTTCTCGATGGAATCAATATTTAAGTCAATCTTCAAAGAACTCAAACACAAAGCTGCTTATTGGTAGCCAATCTGACTCGGAAGCTCAAAAACTGGTTAACCGATATAAATCTAGTATTAGCAATTTTGGCGGGTATACTATCTGGGATGGTTCGCGATCTGATAGTGCTAGTGCCGGCGCTGGCAGCGATGGCAACGTTGCGTCAAACAACTACGCCTTTGGAAGCACCAGTGACAATGAGAGCGATGAAGGCGTTACAACAGTTATGGTGACCCAGTACTTTACCCGTGCGGCAGCCAGCCAAAATGACGCTTTTGTAGGGTCTACTTATGTTTCTAATACCGACATTACAACAATTTTTGCTACTGAAACACAAACCAAGTATCAAAAACGACCTGTTACAACTCATACTGCTGGTGCTACATCGCAACCTTTTAACGCATCTGCATGGGGGCCTCCATCTACTGAGATACGCAATTCTTCTGAAAGACCGACTTTATCTACTGACTTGAGTGCATCTTCTACCGGTTTGAGTGCATCTTCTACTGGTTTGAGTGCATCTTCTACTGGTTTGAGCGCATCTTCTACTGGCTTGAGTGCATCTTCTACTGGTTTGAGTGCATCTACCAACCAATGGAACCCATCTACTGATTCGGGCTTATCTACCAACCAATGGAGCCCATCTACTCGATGGGGCGGCATCAGCAGCACTAGTAACGCTAATATCTGGAGTACTCCACAACTATCTGAATTCCAGCCCACAACCACGAGTATTGGGCAAGCATCTGAAAGTAGTCAGGTTTTTGGCACGCCATCTGCTGTTTTTCTCCCATCCTCTTCATTTTCATCTTTAATTCAATCTTCAATTCCTAGTAACGACCAATTTGGCCAGTCATCCAACTCGCCAACACAATCTTTGAGTGTTACATCACCCTCAGCTTCATTTCAACCAGGTCAGACAGCCTATTCAATAAATTCCAACCAACAATCTGGTGCTCCATTGAATAGTATCAATCCTGGCACTTCTGTTCGAGAAAGCACAACAGCACCTGTTTGGTTAACCGGACCCGCCGCTGTATCAATGCCATCTAGTGCCTCAGTTTTGAATTATCAGGTGCATAATGTACAAACTCAGATTTCACAACCGGCAGCCCTACCACCTCCATACTCTGCATCTCAACCGGTAGATTCTGTCTCACTTTTTGCAGCTACAGCTTTGCCGTCAGAAGCACCAGCCTCGACATTATCAACATTTGGTCAAGAATCGTTAGTGTATACTACTCCGTTAATTACCTACAGCCCACCAAAAAATGTATTCAAGACTTCTGCCAAAAGCGTAACAAAGGCTGTTGTCCAGTCACATCAGTATCAATACCAGCCATTGGGGGGCACATATAACTCGCCGTCACCTGCTTCATCTACCAACGCTGTAGGTGAGACACAAGCCACTCCAATTACTGCTGCATTCAACCAAGACGTGGCTACACCATTATTAGTCCCACAATCCTCCTCCCAACCTGTCCAACCATCTAGTTCATGACCTTTGGAAACTTTTTTGGATCCATTGGTATATACCCCCAAAACCACAGAAACTGCTGATAGTGACCAATACCGAGCTGGTACTCACGTATACTACTAGTATGAACGCCAATTGATTTCAATTATATTATTTTTAGCTTTATAGTATTATTTTAGGTATACTCAAAAGCAAATTAGTACTGTTATAATAAACATGTTGTTTCAAAAAGTCTCTCGTAAAGTTATTTAATTATTATTCATGTGAATCGCCGTGGACTAATTCCGTTTAATCAATTGATATCCATACAATATTAATATACACTGTGTTGAGTAAAATCCGGCAATAGATACTTGTCTTACAAATACCACTGCTTAAGTAGTACCACTTATTTATATTATTATTGGACCAGCTTATTTATAAGAAATACTAAAAACTATAGAATAGCGGAAGTCCAAAAACTTCTGCAAAGCTCCAATTTGGATCTTTTAAAATGTGCTTTCAACACTGTATTTACTGGATTCATTCTATAGGAGCGTTTTATATTTATCGAAAACTTAATTAAAATTTCATATTAATTTGGTGAACAGACGTATACGCCAGGACCACCTGCTCAATTTTAAAAATAAAAGCATATGGGCTAGCTAGGAAACCGAAAACTTAAAATTTAACTATATTGCACGTGTAGGTGCATACAACTTTAATGTCGGGAGTATCAGATTATATCATTTTACTCCATGTGCAAACGATGTAACCTAAAAACAGCCGTATTGGCTGTTTAGTTATTAAAATAATAGCTTTTAATTAATTAAACCATATTGTCGTCTATTTAACTCCTTGAAAAAATTTGAAGCACTTATAGCTCGAGCCACTGTTCTGTATACATGCCATTTTAACCAGTGAATAATAAAATGGTTGGTGCATTTACTGCACCGACATATTTCACTCTTATAATAAATTCGCTACTTGAATTCATGATCATAAAAAAAAAAAAAAAGCAGCTGATTAATTAGATGAAACAAAACATCGAAGCGATTTATCCGAGAGTAACCGCGCACTGGGGCTGGGCGTAGTAAGTTAGAATTAGGAACACCCAAAACGCGAGTTTTTGCAGATCGTCGGTTCACTTATAAAAATATAAGGCGATCTAACGGCCTCGGCCTGCATGATTACGCATGATTTACAAAGATTTAAATTTAATCGAGTTTGATTAACAACAGCAAACCCTAAAAAGCCGCACATGCTACATGTTTATGCAAAAAAATATGGCAAAAACCAATCCATCAGATAGTATACTTATAACTTTATCCTTATTCCAACATAAGTCTTAATAATAACTCACATGCTGCGCTTTATATCGTAACGAGATGCTTGTAAATAATTATAGAATTAAAGTTTGAAGAAGAAAGAGTACGAGACATAGTGTTCAGCCATCACAAAGTGTTCAGCCATCACAAAGTGTTCAGCCATCACAAAGTTCAGCCATCACAAATTTTCAGCCATCACAAAGTTCAGCCATGACGAGGCGAATTTTTTTAATTTTTAATTTTTTAAAAATTTTTTTTATGGGCGTACCAAAAGTTTGCATAGATGATGATACGACGAATTTGGACGCATTTTGAAACTAGAACCCATAGTGCTAGTTTAAAGACAAGACAAGAGATTAATATGCTATAATTTGTTTATTTAGTTAATAAAAAAAACTGCTAAATAATACAGGTCTCTATTCTTTTTTAGGGATTTAAAAAAGAGATAAAAATAGACCACCATTTTACTATAAAAGACCTGGTTATCCTGAATTATCCTCGTTCTTTTTCCATCAACAAAGCTCAATTTAATAACGAAGACAAAATACAATGTTTTTTCTAAACCTAGCTTTAATCGTGTCCATCGCCGGTACAATGGCCAATGCCGGTACTGTTTGCTACAAAACACCAAAAACACCTCAAGAATATAGCATCGACTCCAACAGGAACGTGGCGGTTTATTGGGGCGCTGACTCCAACAATACACAAAAATCATTAGCAGACACATGTCGAGATGACTCAGTTAATATGGTTTTGATTACCTCCTTATCGTCACACAGCCCATTGAAGTTGGATATTGCCAGTGGATGTTCCGATGGTGTTAAGATATCAGACGGCATGTCAACCTGCCCACAAATTGGTAAAGACATCAAGACCTGTCAATCTTTGGGTAAAAAAGTTCTGTTATCTATTGGTGGACCAAATATGGTTTCCAAACAGTTTTTAAAAAATGATACCGATGGGGTCAAATTCGCCAATGAATTATGGGGATTATTTGCTAGCGGAGAAACCAACTTGGAACGGCCATTTGGTGATGCTATTATTGACGGGTTTGAATTGTCAATTGATAACACCCATGAAAAGACTGGCTGGGCTGCATTTGCTAAACAAATGAGATCCAACTTTAGATCTCAAAGTTGTAAAAATAATTACATGCTGGTCGCATCTCCATATTCTTCATTGTCACATCCAGTTTTGAGCGATGCTATCATGGAAGCTGAATTTGATTTGATCATTATTAGATTCTACAAGCAAGAGATTACCAAGGCCAAACGAGCCACTGGAAAATTATCTGCCAATAAGATTGGCTCATGGGATAACTTTATTGGGTCTAAGGCCAATAACACTAATGCTAAGATCATGATTGGATTGCCAGGGTCCACGACTGCTGCTAGAGACTATCAGTATTACAACACAGAAGATTTAGTTAATTTAGCCAATACTCTACGAGCTACTTATTGCCGATTCGGTGGTGTTGCCCTTTATGACCAAAGTGCTGCCGATTCTAATACTATTGGTGGTATTAGCTTTCTGAAATGGATTAAATTTGGTATGGTTAATGGTATTGACTGTCCAAAAGTTGTGATTCAATCTGTAGAACCTGCTCAAGCGGCTGAACCAAAACCACAAGAAATTGTTACTAAGACAATCACTTACGAAGCTGCAGGGCAATCAAAAGTTATCACTCGAGTTTTCCCAATTGGCATAGTCACCATCCAGGTTCCTGAAGCTTCAGGTAAGACCAAGGTTATTACTGTCACTGCTACTTCAACAGATAAACCAAAAACATCTCCAACCCAAACCACCACCAAAACAACCAAAACCACCAATAATACCAAGACAAAGACAAAGACTCTCCAACGACCGTCAACTTCAACATCAGTTGCGTCATCTACACGTTCAACCACAGCTGCCACAACATATACTACTTCTGGTTGGAATTCTTCTTCTGCGGATACTACGCCAATCCGGGGTCAAATTCAACTCCATAAGTTTTAAATTTTTGAGTTATAATTAGGCTCGATATCAGTATTCACTTCGCTCTGTCATTCTCTTGCAAAGTGTATGCTTAAACATAGTTCGCACATGCCTTTTCTCTATTGCCACTGAAGGTAATATTCCTTTGCGGCTTGTCATTTGTTCTTTTTTCAAAAATAATGAGATTCTAAGTTTTTGTTTTTTTGTTGTTTGTTTCTAATCCAATCATTTTTATATAATTGTATATAAGCACAGTTGATGAATTGTTAATTAATTTATTTAGTTTTATAAAATTTTCCATGCATGTCATTTTAAGTTGAATATGAATTTGAATTTCAAGTTATTCGGTTTATAACTACTAAATCCAGTATTTAATAAGTACTTTATGAAATGTTCCCAAATATATCTCCATTTCAGACGAGTAAATTTACGAATAAAATATACCAATGTCGCTCTGGAAAAAAAGAACGGTTACGTTTTATTATTTCATTCAAAAAATTTTTTTTTTTTGACTGTTCACGTGACAATCGTGCGCGATGCGCATGCAATTTGCTCATATGAATTTACATCATGCATGATTAGAAGGCAACTGTTTTCCAGCCAGTTTAAGGATTGAAAAAGTGGGGGGTGAAAATTCAGAAAGTATTTTACAGAAATAACAACATTATATAACAGATCAATGATTTATAATCAGTAAGCATATGAGCATAGAGATGTATAACTTATTATAATATTAATAATAGTAGAGTGTTTTAAAAAACTAAAGACAGCTGCTCAACCATCATGATAAAGAATAGCGCGATATCGGTATGTCATACAACCACATACAATTAATTGACCGATGCCGCTTCAGCATACAGACCAAACCATCATCATCAGCCGTACTTTTTTTCACTTACTTCTTGGCGGAATTTTTATTTTTATTTTTTATTTTTTTTTATTTTTCTTCTTCAATTCTGCTTGTGTGAAATAACTCCATATCTGCCATAACATAACATCTATAAATGTCTATAAATAAAAAAAAAGGTTTACAGCCGAATTTAAAATTCATCGTTACCTAATGCACTGATACTAACGACTTCTCCTGGTTTGAACGGTGGCAAGCCCAAATAAGGACAACCATCACACCTAAACGCATCTCCCAAAGCACACGAACCGCAAGATCCAGTAGTTTTCCCAGCAACGGTGAAATCAATTTCTGCAGTATCGTCAATATCCAATTTCACCACATTACTTTGAGCAGACCTCTGTTGTTCAACTCCTTCTTCTTCCGCATCTTTCAACCCACATGTACAATCTTTACAAGCCTTCTTTCGCCGCTTCCCTGGACCAGGATCGCATTTGGCAGGCACTTGTATAGTTGGCGCTAAATCTCCATCGATTAACTCATTTTCATCAATTAATTCTTCATCACTTTCGTCTGCTACTACTTTTTTAAATTTAGGCAGGCTAAATTTCTTGCCGTTGCCTCTCTGTTTTTTTAATATTACTGTAGAATCACTTGCTTCTCTTTTTGGTTTAACTAGACTTCCATCCATAGTGCTAAACCCAGTCATTAATGCATTCAAATTATTGTTCTCACTAACCCCAGTTAACCGCCCATTTGGGGCAAGACATTTGAAAATAATCTCCAAATCCGCTTCACTAAAATTGCTCGGTGTGCCTTCATCATTAGCTAGATGGACGTGCGTATAATAATCAGTAGGGAGTTGGATGGCTTGATTCGTAACTCGATCTAGGACCTGATGGTGGAAAACGTCGCGAGAGTTGTATTGTCGCATAAGCGTTTCTGCTCGTTGTGGATTTGATACCACAGACGGCGAAAGCAGTAGTAAAAATGGACCTTCTGTTTCAATAGTCATGCCAATACTTGATGCTGTTGGTATGAGAAGAAAAAAACAAAAAAAAAAAAAAAAAAAAAAAGGGAAATGAAAGTGAAGAGAAAATTAAAAAATTTAAAAAAAAAAAGGTGAGAAAAAAAACTTAATTTTTATGTATCGATCGTATTAGTAATAACTTTTTAACTATTCTTGAACTGGCTTATCAAAAGCCAAATTTTTCCCTTTACTAAGCTAAGCTATTGCTTACAGCATATCTTAAGTAATTATTATTAACACCGGCGGCGCGGGGACTCCTCCCGGCCGACACTCAAGCGTGTAATTTTTTTATTTTTTTTTTCAAGCCCCAATGTGAAGTTCTACCAAATTTGGTGTGGAAATGCGCTATAATTGCGGTGAATGGGATGCTTCTGGCGCCAAATTTAGAATTTGGGAAAAATCTTCATTTAATAAACGCTTTATAGTTTTGTTTTTAACTAACTGCTTATTTAATTCCCTTTTTAGGTTAAATGTTTTAGTAACAGCCGTAACCTTATAGGATAAAGGTTTACCCGCACTGAGACCCTTTTTTTTATCTTTTCATTATCCTATGAAATTAAAAGTATTTCAAACTACCAACATTTGTACTGTAAGGAATCTGAACTAAGACAGTTCAACGGGATGATTCTAGTTCTAATTACTTCATTTCATCCAACGGTGGCAATACAACATGCAACATGCATTTATTATCAGCCTCGAAAAAAAAAAAGTCTGTGAACATACAGCGACTTTTCAAGTTGGCTCAGCTACAATAAAACAAAAAAAAAAACATAGATCAAGAGAATGATCCTGGATCCGAATTTTCAGCAGACATGTCAGGCTAGAATATCCTGGGGTTGTCGTATAGTGATGAAAATTCTTAATTATCGCCAAAAGTTCTTTCAGCCTCCCAACTTAATTACCCTACGTATAGTAGCATCGGTGCCGGTAAGCAATGAGCTTAAAGCGCCACAAAATTTGGGAAGTTACAATACCCTTATTGCAACTATTTATTTAAACTGCTATAACTCAGATTAACTCCAAGAGCCCGAAAATAAATAAATAAATAAAGCTCACTAGTAAAAAAAGAAAAAAATTTAAGAAAGGCATTGTAAATTTGTGTTGGTGGGGGGGCGAATTTATTAGAAGCTTCCAACAGAATTTTGAACATTGCACAGGGGAGGTTCAGATTCTCTTTCCAAGGCATTGGAGCCCCACGAATCTCTAATCCGTAAAAAACCCGCCGCTGTTGCTTACCAATGTTTTAAGCTTAGATCTCTAATATTCTATTACTAGAAAAAAACAATGCACAAACTTCGTCCTGGGTTCCACAGTTCCTTCAGCTCCTTACTTCTGCAATAGCCGCGCAGAGTGCGGCTTTTATACTACAATAGTAACGAATAATCGAACTGTTAGGTTTCACAGTACTGTCAAGCCACATCATCATGTATTTCATATAATTTATTTTATTGTAAAATCTCGCTATACTTACAAATTTCTTTGCGTCTACAATAATAATAATAAAAATGATGGAACACGTGCCCTTTTATTAATAAATATATTATAACACTAGAATTTTATTTCTTACCACGAGAAGCTTTCTTCAAAATAATCCATTCGGCTTTTGTTAACATTATCCCGCAAACAATCAGCAATAGCCACTCTAGCTTCGTCGTTCATTGGCCCTGGACCACAAGAAACAACTGCAATTGACCCATCGGCCTCCCGAGCGGTATCCTTAACCAGTTGTTCAACCATTCCGGATGATGCATTAACAACAGAAAAGTTGTGCATCAGTTCTCTGGTTCGTAGATTTGTATGCTTCTCGGATACATCCTTTTCATCATCCTTTGGTGTTGGCCCGCCATCATCACTGGTTGTTTCAATAGTTGTTTCAACCTCTGATTCAGAAGATGACGTGTCTCTCACCCAAATCTGAATATCAAATCTTGGATCATTTTGTAAATGGTTCAAATGATAGCCAAACCAATTTAATACTGATAAATCAGGAACAACCCAAATAAATTTGTAACAAGCCTCCTTGTCAGTACCAACTAAATCTTGCGCATAGGTATAAGTACCAGTAATACCAATACCGCCTGCGAAAAATACAATGTTGTCATATTTATGAACTGGGTGACATGATCCATATGGCCCGTCAATCCCAATCCCAATGTTTTTTTCAGTAGATTGGCATTTCATTTGTAAACTTCCAGTTATACCATTTTTAACTCTTGCAAAAACTTGAAGAATAGATGGATCATCTGGCTTGTGGATAAAAGTGAATGGGTGACTTTGCCATGCTTTCAACCCGCGGAAATGAATAAATGCAAAACAACCGGGGTAAAACTTCCATCGATTGGCATAATTAATATCTAATTGAATGATATTATCAGAATGAACAATAATTTTGGCCTTTGATTTGAAACCAGACCAAGCAATTCTTCCTACTCGCAACACACGATCCAACCCCCACAGCCCAATTGTGACATATACAGCTTGGTAATAATACAAAACTTTAGTGTGGTAGTAAGCACCAACTAAAAATCCAACTGCCATGATGATATGAAGATATAAAAACAATTCATAGTGCAATGATCTAAAATAATGCATACCTTGGACTAGAATGATAATCCCACAGAAAAATGCCACGTTACCCCAAATAAACCAACCATAACTCCATTCTTCAACATAATACCCTTGAATTGAATAATCAACTAAATAAATTATGCCATGGGCTACTAAATTTAGCATGATCAATCTACCAATCCATCGATGTAGAGTATTAAAGGCATCCAATGGTTGGCCAGTTAACCATAAGAAAAAGTTGTTTCTACCAGCGAATAGCCAAAGATAGGGCATCAAAAACAGTGGGATATATCCGGTTCTCAACCCAGCATATCCCAGTTTTTGCATGACAGGAGACGTCGGATTAGACTTGCTGGTATAATACCCACAACTTAGAAACACAATATTTTCGATAAATAATAGTATGATCAAAATGGTTATGGCACGTAATGGAATGTTTAGTGTGAATTTGCCCCAGTAAACTTGAGCTGAATGGTGTTTGTTAAAAGTTGGCATCAGTAACTGCCGTTGAACAATTCTGCTGAATTTACCATTGAATCTTTTGACAAGCCCATGAGCAGCATGATAAAGAAAGTTTGTTAATGTCCACCAAGCAAGTAAAAGACCAATGGTGGCTACCATTGCGGCACTAAAATATTGGCCTAGTTTGCTTGTATGTTCGAATGCATCAAGAGTTTCTTGGGTAGCTTCTTCGTATCTTTTGGCTAATCGTCTTGGTATTTTAGCCATAGCCAGGTTAACAAAAAGACATGTTAGTAGTAACGATCGCTTCATCTTGAAAAAAAAAAAAAAAAAAAAAAATTCAGGTGTTCGTTAATCGTAGAGTTTGGGGTAAAAGATAGGAATAAAGAACAAAACGAAAGAGAGATGGAAGGCAGGGGGGTACTAGGATATATATAGAGCTGTTTATTCTTGATATTTTTTTGAATAATAGAATAGGTTTTAGTTGGTCGAACATACCATTTTTCACTTCTTTGGCTTGTATAGCATATGTTTCACGCATTTTCCACATCTGCATTGGTTCCGCAGCCAGTTACTTAATTGCTAGATCCACTCATAAACTCATTTACATATATATTGCATATAAGCTGTTTTAATCGATCTGAAACTTCCTTTTTCGAGCCATTTAGTAGAAAACTATTCCGAGACTGTATTATCTGATTAGATTTTAAAATATTATCAGACTAGACACTTCTCGCGTATTACATAACGAGAATGTGAAAAACGTCAACGACAGCTTTTCTTTTTATTTGAAGAGTTTATTCATAAATTTCAAAGTCATTGATATTAGTTAATATAGTTTATTTACACAAAATTAAAGCTGCCAGTTTTTTTTTTAATCCGAGTGTACAGTGAATCTCAAGGGTACATTTGATTCGTTAGTAAATCTCCACCCACTTTAGAACCTTTTGGATCACTGCACAAACTGGAGTCAATTAACTTAGCCATTGAGATCGGATGAACAAACAGTTTAAACTTTATTTTAGAGTTTTGGACTGATTATAACGATCAATGATGTGGTTGAATATCTATCTAACGAAACCTGTTATACAAAAATGGTTTACAGGCGAAAATTGAGAGTAGCAGGCCAATGGTCAGATAATCAAAAATTTTTTTTTTTTTTTTTTTTTTTTTTCTGGATTAGAAAATTAATACAATCAATACGTTAAGCCCGAAAAAATATCAATATTCCTATTTTCCCTTTAAACTGGCTATCAGATCACGCTGTTCGTTAAAAATAATACTAGTTCCAAAGCTTTTATGGTAAAAAAGTTTGTTATAAATGTTTGATAACCTGTTTTAACTGGGATGAACGATCGACTGCATGGTGTTTGAAACGAGGAAATTTTTTAAAAATACTCCAATAAAACTATATGTGCCTCATGCAATGCACGTTTATAAAACAACTACAGTTACAAAAAATTATTTAATTGACTATCTAGATAATCGACTTGACTTAAAACTGCGAACAAGTCGTGTTCCTGGCACAGCCACGGGAGAAATTTATTAAGGACATCCAATTGATCGATCGATCAAACTTATCGCGGGGCCCCGTATATACCGCTCTTAAATGATCTAAAAGGGCTAAGAAACCTGTCTTTTAGTTTTTTCTTTTTTCAGCTGCGTTTTTCAGTACCAGACTTTTTTAAATGCATCTGATAAATTCATTATTATTGCTCAATTGCCCGTGGGTGTTGTGAAGTTTTGGAGTCCCTGCCGAGAAAGATCTTGCCCTGGACTTAATTAAAAGCCGCTCTTCAGATGAGATTAGAATCTTGGCTGGCATTGTGAAATAAATTAGCGGTTTGAACTTGAACTTGAACTTGAAAATTTAGATGAGAACCGTTTGTGATCTCATCCGTTAAACTTTTTTTTTTTTCTTTGGATCTTTTGCTGCTGGTGAGGGTTGTTTAGGGTGGTGGTTTAGGCAACATATGTATAATTCCAAGATCAGATTATCTGATAAAAAGCTTAAATTTTCAGATGACTCAAATACAAAAGCCAAAGCGGTGGTAATCGCCGTATCAGATGATTCCAAATTTCTTTATTTTTTATTTTTTTTTCTTTTTCTTTTTCTTTTTTGCATATATCTGACGACGAAATTAATAACCCCCAAAACATCGAGGCACGTCCGCTCTTCATACCACCACTGAAAAATTATGCAACTCCAATTTAAAATGAAAGCTTTCTGTCAATCCTCAATGATTCACCCTCCACGTAAGTAAGTTTATAAAGGTAATGGATCCTCCAAATGATTCATGACTTATACAGCCTAAAACATTGGTATGCATAAAAGCCTATGCTTACACCAGGAATATATGCAAAGTCGGCCGTCAATTGGTATTGAAAATCAAAGCACAATGAGACACCGATTATTAAAATTATATACCACTCTGAAACGATAGCTTGTATATTCTGCGAAGGTAAAAGTGATGAACTTTATCTTATAGTTTACTACCCAGGTTATAACTTACCCACATTAGTTATTATTATATGTAAAGTTCCACTGATCATCCGATAATTGGGGTTGCAAAAAATCTATGATCGATTTATAACTAGCGGCGAAAAGGTATCATAACTAAGACACAGGGTATGGTCGGCTGAACATGAAAATGGCATTAATGTTATAAAGCACAAGGGATCTAATCTTAAAAATCATTGGCCAAGATTAAAATTTTTTTTTTTTTTTCCCCCCATTTCAAGCTTATTCAACGTCGCATTTTTGTTTATAAGGGTAGATTGATTAGATCTGATAACAATATTGCGTAGAGTAAGTATACGTGGCGGCAATAGTTTGGCAGCATCGGCGGTTAAGCGCTTTCGTCCGGTGCCTGCGCTACATGGACCAATTGTACATAATTTTCATATCCATTGCGATAATTCTACCAACCTGGTTGAGTTCAATATTAATAGAATATTTGTCCTTTTACTCATCCAATCGGTTCATGATTGCTATTTTTATATATATTCTATTTCCGTATTACGCAAGAGGAAGTATTGGATATGCCTAAAGGCCTACCGCAATACTCCGGACCCATAAGTAACAACTTATTTTTATTTTTATAGCAGGTCAAAAAAGCAATGAAACAGGAAACACTCCAATCATCGCAAAATCGGACAACCACCTCTAGCTCACGTAATAGAACCCGTTCAACCTGCGTTATAATTGGGTTAGAAGTAGATATTCGTTCCAATGCTATGTGAAAAATGAGGAAGCAGATTGGAAAAAGATTGAAAAGTTGAACGAAATCCATGCAATAAATAATCATTAACAATTGATAACTTCATTAAAATATAGACGAGCACATTCAATATCATCTATCTCATCCAATTCATTAAAACAATTTTTGTTATCAGAACAGCCAGACTCGTATTGAAGGAAATTATAATCCCAAGCACCATTATCCGACCCTTTCTCAAGTTTTTCAACAACGTAGCGTAATATTTCCGGCCTATAACCCATATGAAGAGTGAAAGGATGCTTCGCTTCGAAGGGGTGACTAAAAAGATGGTATTTAAAAAATTCGTTGGGTATAATCGAGAAAAAAAGATTAGATATATAAAGCCACCAATTTTTATATCTTTTGGATCAAATATTCTAGCTTTTCCATTTGGTGGTGTTATAAATTTGGCATTTAGAATCATTTTTTTGGGTTGATTCTACTGCAAATGGAGTGCTTTTATAGCAACGAGGTTTCTGCTGCTGTTGGTTGGCAGTAGTACCGGCCATTCCTATGATCGGATGGTTTTGAGTGTTCCATAGCAAATAGTTTATTATTATGGTGGGAAATGGTAACTCTTGGAAACAATATCTTTTGGGGCGTTATAACTATGATATTTGTTTATATTTATTAATTTCCCAAATTGCCGCCCAGCCGGGAGCGGCGTAAAAGTTAAACTCTTCAGAAGATCACGCTAATTACACTCGTAACCCTCGATTGTTATCCAATTGACTTTGCTTCATATAGCTATGTGCCCAAGTGTCTTGGTTTCATATCACTTAAAAAATTCTGCACATCTGAAGACTTTATTTGCGTACTCACTACTCTTTCATAGTTCTGAATCCTTTTCTAGTCTAAATTTTTTGACAAAGATAATATTACCACAGCTACACTCTCTAGTCCACTAATTTTGCATCATTTGCTAATAACAGGATTTGAATTTAAGATCCATTTTAAAAATGTTTCGCAGTAAAAATGGTACAGTCAGAGCCTGATGGGAATGCACACTAAAGGTCAGTTTAATTTAATTGCACTAAAGCATAGGTAATACCTTTGGATCGAATGAGCCAGAAGCCAGAAATATCATATTCATAAAAAACAAAAACAAAAAATGTTATTATTTTACGGCTTGACCGGCGTTTGGTAAAAATATACTAGTAGAGCGTGTAAAAATAAAACGCGTTTAAAGAAAATAAACAATCTGGCATACTAAAAAAAAAAACATCAGATATATATGAAAAGGAGTAGTAGCATTCTATAACAATACCTGTATAGCTAGGTCTTAATCCCCAACGGGAGGATGGTAGAACAATTAGTATATAACTAGTAATTAGATAAAATAAGAGGTTTCTTAGTATAACAGATAAAGTTTATTAGAATAGATTTCCTCACTCAATATAGCAGAAGAGAATTGGTACCAGAATATAGAATATATATAGGGTTGAATATGCTTTAAGCGCTATCTTGATATACATCGGACCGGCTATAGTCCGATGGGTTATCGTTACACATTCGTAAGCGCTGGGGGCGCCTTGACCGGATCAGATAAGATAGCGGCGGGACCTGTTTAACGCCCTTTTTTGCGACTAAAAATTGAAAAAAATCGCAAAAAAAAAAAAAAAAAGGAGTTTTAAAGTTCTCTTGTTTTCTAATTTTGACGGTTTTCAGGCCGGACTATAATATACAGCGGGAAACTTTATCGGAGCTGTGCCCCAAATCCGTGATCCTGCACAAACGTCATGAAACGCTGCTTCGTGCTCATATTGATATAGGAACCAATTTGATACTATATATGTATCAGATATTTGGAAAAATAGAAGCGCTAAAGGTATACTCCCAATTCTGGTAAATACCAGGCTCCGAATAGTTAAAGCGCGGCAGGTCCCAACTTTTACGTTTTTATTGTAAGATAATCCGCCGCGCGTCAATTAATTGATCCTAGCTAGCTAAGAAACACGCGCGCCATATATTACCATTGTTTGAACAATATATTAATTAAAAGTAATTTCTTAAAAACCGCTCCTACTTTAAAAATCACAATTAATCTAGATAGCTACCAATCCTGCGGTCAATTGTACTCTCAACTTAAATATAAGCAATGAACTCAGGGGCGGTTATTAATTAATTAAGTTTAGATCCCGGTCGATACGTTTGCAAATTTGGATGCCATGATTGCCATGGATGCTATTATATAAAACTGGAAAAAACCGGTTAAAGTAAATCAAATATTAAACTTTCTATTGCTCGAGTTAGTTTTCAAAAGCATCGAAAAAGAGTTCATTGAACTATTATTTTATTCTTCTGGGGGTTAATAATTGATTATCAGAGAGAGTTGTAGTATCCGTGGTTCGAAGTGTGTATTCATTGTACGAGTTCTGATAATACCTTAATTACACATTACTGTATCAAAAGGGGTATAATAATTTTTTGAGGGATTATTAGGACTGCCATTATATCATGTTGTTTTATGTTCGGGTTCCTGGGTACAATACTCTTATCTATCACTGTGCCACAAAATTGAGACATGGTTATTAAGCAACCGAACCGTCATCTATCTTATACTTATAACTTACCTATAGGTTCACTATGACTTATAATAACCTGCCTTAAGTAAATATTTAAAACATATGGTAGAAATCCTTTGATCATGCATAATATTTAATCGAAGCTTACAATGGCGGCTTACTCTCCGGTCCGATTCCCGTATACCCGACCCAAACCCTAAGTTATTGGCCAAGTATACTACATCTGATGCTGGTTGTATCCGTTTAGAAGCTTGCAGTCGACACTAACAACTATAATGATCCATGGTTACTCGATCAATTGTGCAACACTACCAATGGTATAATTTTTATAGTTATTATAACCGCAAACCTTATTTTCGCAACCCATCCTAAGCTATAGCCAGCTATAAAACATTTTAAAAAAAAACTAAACAGTTAATGGTGACTCTTGTAAAAAATCATTTTCTAATTATAAGTTGAGTTATGACTCAGTGTTTCAAGTATCATCATAATATTGTAAACAAAGAGCCATTAGTTTGTAAGCCTTTCCTGTAGCCTGCGGCCACCACAGCCACCACCATTACCACCGCGTTAACTTTAAGGCGTAAAGGTCATGTGAGCAGTTTAGCTGTGGCATGCACGTGAGTAAGTTTCGGCTGGACAGCCAGAATCCATTGCGGTGTGGCTTGGCTGCACTGAAAATGAGGCTTGCTTGGCTGGGCTAGATCCTAGATCCTAGTATACGGGTGGCCCGGTAAGTTTCTTAGGGGAATGTATTATAATAGACCTGTCCCGTGATCGCTACCAAAAATAATAAATGGTCCTCAGTTTACCAACGAATTAATATAGAGAATGTTTTGAAGAGTTGTCCAAAATATAGTACGAACGACCCATTTCAAGCTACTATGCAGGTGTAAGAATAGTCATAAATTATATTAAAGTCACCATTCGACGGTAGCATTGCTTGTGGCGTTCATGGATGAAAAAAAAAAAAAAAAAAAAAAAACTAGTCCGATGCTAAGTTTTATTTACTAATTACCAAGAAAATTTAAGTCAACAAACTAATTTAGTAGTGATGTTTACATAAGAATCTGCTTAATTTTTCTGTTTACACTGCATTTTTTAAACCTAAAACTAGAATGCGCATGCATGCATCTATGATGCCACCATCCATCGTTCTCACCCTTTCTTTTTCCTTCTCAACATTGCAATTGACCAATACTTTTTAAATTTCTCAACTGCTGTAAATAAAAAAAGCTCCCCTGAAAATCATCGCAATACCGCAACCACCGATAGCAATTGATAAATATGCAGTTGCAAACCTTGAAGACTTTAAACGATGAAGATTTCATTAACAATTGTTTTTACCAACAGAACAATCGAGATCGATTGGTAAAGTCTTATCAGGTCGTCCAACCCAACCAAACCCAACCCACCACCGGCGGGGCCGGTAAACTCATATATGCATCATTTATCCATCGCCGCTTTTTAAATCTCACCCTCGCTAAAGCAAATGGCTCTGCAGTGGTATATTTTTAGTGCACTACAGGGTTTTTTCAAGCTGTGGTAACAAGGCTCGCCCGACCCCGCGAATATATAAACAGCTGTGGGGCCTGTAACGCAGCACAGCTAAATGTTCTTTTCTCTTCCCCGGAACGAATGCAGGCAGGCATGCAGCATGCTTAATCATTGCGGAACATCATTACGTAGACTGGAGTCTATAGTTTACTACAATCTGATATCTGATCGATAAGTAACCTGATACTTATCTTGCA